>JAMWYP010000998.1:0-11599 GCA_025563575.1 Acacia pycnantha
AAACTACTTTTTCAATATGATTTATCAGATATAAGTATAACTAAGAGTTTCATTTCAATTTCATAAGTGTGAACTCTGTTGTCCTTATATTGTAAATATACTCAAGGTATAACTAATCGAATGATTAAAAACTCTACGCCCTAAATATAAGGATAATGTTAACTTTTTTTAGAGAATTAGTGAAGTTAAATAAATTACTTAATCATATCATATATCAAGGTATCCAGAATTCTTACTCCTCTCGAAGCACCAACTAACTTTTACCACAAGGCTTGATATAAGTAGTTAAAGTTTCAATAAATTTATCCTAGAATCTAAGTAATTTCTAATATTACCCCCAACTAATTGCACTAAACTCTAATATTATACTCCCTCCGTCCCTAATTATAGGAGCAAATTTTGGAAATGGTTTCAAGTCCCGATTATATGAGCAAGTTTTTAACTTTTGTCAATTTTTTTCTATAATACCCCTATTTATACTTATTATTGTGAAATGTAATACCACGAAATTTGAATTAGGGAATTTAAGGGCCAAAGTGCCAAAATGACCAAAATACCCACACGGGAAGTTATAAATGACTTAGGAAAATTGTGAAAAATCCTAAAAGGCAATGAAATAATTATTTGAATTATGAGAAGTATATAACCTCTAATTGTGATAATTTGATAAATTATGAACTTGGAGAAATTGAATAAAATGCTCAAAAAGTATTGTAAAAGACCATAATACCCTACGCAAATTATAGAATAATGTAAGAGGCATGGAAATGCTAATGTAAAAGCAAAAGTTTGAAGATAAAGATGTCTAAATTAAGAAAATTATCAACAAGTGATAATAAAGTAATTAAGTAATATTGAGCTAATTACTTAAGCCTCGAAAGCAAAGAAAATTATGAAATAATTATGTAAAGCTCAAAAATTAGTGGAAAATAGTTGAAAATTAGTAAAAATATGTTTACTAATTAATTGGAAATTTTGGAGAAAAATAGTTGAGTTTAGGTATTTTTAAGCCTAAAATACAAGTTTGGACCAATAGAAAAATTATGTAAGAAATTATATAAAATAATTATTAAATAATTATTTTATATTAAATTAAATATAAAACGAAAAATTTAATAAAAGGACCAGATGTGTGACCGAAACTTTGGACTCAAAATAGGATAGAATTTGCAAAACATAATATCTAGATATTATGTTACAACTTGCAAATATTTTATATTATAATTAATTAAAGTGAAACTTTGTGAATAGTAATTTTAAAATTAGGAAACGGATCCTATCTAGAGATCTAGGAATGAGATTTCCAAAGTCAGGAAAAATAATGATCAAGTGGAATTTTGTCTTCCGTTATACTCTTCCCAGAAAACTAAGAAGTGGTTCAAGCTAAGATTTCTAATAAAACAAAATAGGGAAAAATGCATATAGGTATATTTTTGGATATAAGAGGAAATAAATTCTAACTCAACATCTAGGCATGAGTTTGAATTTATTTTGACATATTTGGAATCGGTGAATTTTACTGAAGAAGTTGGTATTTTCGTAATGCGTTCGACACCTGACGCGATCGGACACGTTTCGAGGAAACTTCATTTGACAAGATTGGAGCCCTATATGGAACCAAAATTTAGGTTAACTTGGACATTTCTCTTTTGGTAGGAAATGGTTTCAAAGTTGTAAATCCATAATTTTGAGATTTTTCCGAAATTACGCAATGGAGTACCGATCGAGGTTTATCTCAGTACGAAACCTTCCTTAACAAGTTAATTGAATCATCATTGATGATGCAATTCTATGCCACCTAGGGAGCTTCATGTGGAGACCAAGAGCATGGAGTTGAGATTTTGCCTTTTCAAAGCAAGTTTAATCCAAAGGTTGAGAAACAAATTAGAAAAGACCATTATTGCCCCTAAGTTTTTCTATAAATAGCCATGGTTGCTCTTCATTTTTCTCCATGAACAATTTGAGAAGCAAGAACCGAATTTAGAGAGAAGAAGTAGAGGAGAGAAGCTGCGGGGAAGTCTCCGCGTAAGTCTTCAAACGGGTAAGACTTTCTGGTCTTTAGTTTTTAATCTTTGGGTCTTTAGTTAGTAGTAGTAATGCTAGAGTAGCCTTTATTTTTTCAAGTATGATTAGATATCATATGATAGGGCTATTTTAGTCTTTATTTCAAAAATCATGATTGGGTCGAAGTTAAGGCGAAATTTTGGGAAAGAAAATAGCCTAATGTAGTAAGCATTTGGCGAAATCACGCCAAGTAGGGTTATAGGGGCAAAATGGTAATTTTTACCTAAAATGCCGCTTATAATGTCAAATTACTAATGGAAGTGACATTATTCTCATAGGATATCTGAAAGCGTTGATTACTCGCCGCCGATTCTGTTGCCCAGAAGCGCCACTGCTGACTTGATTTTCCGTAAAAATACAATTTAAAGTAAAACGTGCTAGAAATACCGTAACCGCCAACGAAGGTACGTTCTGCGTCTTATTAACCTTAACTACGATGTTTATTGTATGCATATGTATAGATATTGTCTCGTCATGCCAATTGTCTGGTCATGCATACTAAGTCCGATTGTACCATGTTAAGGCTCATGCCTGGTGTATCTCGTTGGACTATGCATGGCTGGTTCATTTTGATTATTACTATTGTTCGTACATCCGATTGTACTATTGTCTCGTATTATCCGATCGTACTCATTGTGCCTACTCCGATTGTATCTTGTTGTCTATCATCCGATTATCTTGTTGTCTATCATCCGAGCCAGGCCTATTGTCTTATCATCCGACCGTATCAAGTATTGTTATACATGCTCTGTTATGTATATCCTATGTCCGACCATAGTAAATGTTGCCAAGAAATGAAGAATGTCTCGTTGTACATATATGATGTATGTAATCATGAGGTTAACCATACTCCGGGGTTCGATGCATGGACCTCGGCTCTTAACTTAGCTGTCGAGCCTGGGAAGTGGACCGAGAACCGAGGAGAGGGACAAGCGCACGCCTGAGAGTCCCACTGGGAAGACTCCTACTGGTCATTTCTTTTGAAACATTACAGATCATTGTTAAAACAGCAAAACATATTACCATGGGTATTTTAATATATATATCGTTACTCATTCGCTCCAAGTGCACTACTCTGATCATTTTGAAATGATATTTGAAAAAAAAAAAAAAAAATTTATACTGCTTTAGAAAAGTCGGGTTGTTACATTTGGTATCAGAGCAGTTGTCCTGGCATGAATTTAACTATGTTATTACGGACGATTTGGTGCGAGAAGGCAAGGCTAGTCTACGTGGGTGTGCTAATCGGTCGCCGTGAACTCCAAGGAGGCCCCCATGGTAGACACTTACCCGGCCATTCTCGTTCGGTTAACGGAAGTTAGGTCTCTGCCTTTTCAAAAAATTTGGAGCATATTTTGAAAATGAGTCTTGATATAGTAGCCCCGAGTTGGTGTACCACCTCATTTCGGTGTACTAGTTTGAAAGCGGTATACCATTCTAAACCGTGTACCACTTTCTCGTCAGCCGGTACATCAATTCTCGATAATCACGATATCATTTACGATAACCCTAATATGAAGTCTCGGATAGCTCACGATAGCTCGATATCAGGTCTAAGATAATACGATATAGGTCTCACAGTCACTACAACCGCAGCGATTTGGCTTCGGACTATGATTCTTTCCTAGCTTCGAGCTTACATGCGATGATAAGCCACTTCGAGATGAAACCCCGAGACCAATAAAGATAAGTACATGCAGTATTTGACTCATGTAGAGGAACTTCCGATACGTTTCCCATACCCGTTTCTAAGAAGAACTAAACCAACGAAATTCTCGAACGAGGGACATGTTGCTTGAGTGTCTATTTGTTAGTAGTATAAATATGAAGTGCGATAGAAATTGTGATATGATCATCAAGTGTACTCCGAGTATAACTAGTGTTTTCCTAATGAAGGAAAGAAAAAAAAAAACAAGACATGACAAATCCGAGAGGAGCCTGAGCTCCTGCAGGCCGAGGCAGGCCGTGGTGGAGGACGCGGTGAGACAACCTCGGGTAAATCGGAACCAAACCAACCTAGGAAAGGCGAGATGCGGTATGAGATGAGGAGAACCTTGCAAGAGCACGTGGGCTCTCATCAATACACTTCACGGAGAGACGAGAATCGACAAGACCAGAGAAGCCGAGAGACAACTAGAAAGGAACAGCGACGTAATGAGGAAGAGCATAATAATGAAGAAGAGGAAATTGAGCAAAGTAGCCCGGGCACGATGAGGAATCTGGAGGGATCGAGAAGGTCCCAATCACCTCCACGACGAGGAGAAATCATGCAGCATTCCACACAACAATGGGTCACACGATTTTGCAAGCTCAAACCACCTACTTTTCATGGAAAGAACGAGATGGCGTAGATTGGGCGATGAGCTTAGATAAAATTCTTTGAAGTAATGGAATGTCCTAGAGGCTTAGGAAAGCTAAACGGTGGCAATTTACAAACTCTGGTATCTCAGAAATTTTCTAAAATGGCCAAAGCAAAGGGAATCATGCGAAGGACTTTAGCGCAGCATCAAGGAATGCATTATATTACGAATCAAAATAGTAGCCATACCAATCGTAGCGAGGGCAACCGTGAAAATTCCTCACCAAGAGAGAAGCACCACGGAGGACTCTCAAGGAGAGGCAAGAGAGCCCGGCCGATTTAGGCCAAGCAGTATAACCCAGGGAACATCGGGACCCCGACCATGTCCAAAATGCAGGAAGTATCATCCCTTGACAAAGTACGGGAACTGCGATGGGAAGTCCGATATGTTTCAAGTGTCAAAGCGGGGCACATCAGCCGTGTCTTGTCAGGAGAAAGCTGCAAAGCGCCAAGACCAGCAGAACCGGGCCGAATGTACGCGCTAACCGATACCATGGACAAAGAACTTCCGTGAGAGAGTCCAAGGTACCATCTCTTAAGGAATTTTTCCTCTGTCACGTTAACTATGTGTTAGTTATGCAACTAAATCGTATGATACGTGAACCATCTTCGTGACGTATTCCATGTTTCCTCGTTACTATATTTCGACCGTGATCATGTCATTGAGTAGGAGGTATCTTATTTTGTCATGGTGTATGGGCACCATGGTGACATGTATGATATTTTGTGTCATTATGGTGTATGTGGCGCCATGGAGACATTTTGTATCTCAGAGTGTTGACCAGCGGGTGTATGGGCGCCTCGGGAGACACTATATATCAAAATACGATATGACAAGATCATAATGGTCAAACCAAACCGAATTGCTCGGCCACTGGGGAGAGCGCACGAGGCGGGCGAAGCTAAAAGATCCATTGTGGGTAAACCAAATTCCGAGTAGAGCCGAAGTTTAGTTCTGCATACGAGGTTTAGTGGGTAGAGTACAAATTTAGAGGACGAAATTTTATTTATGACGGGGAGAAATGTAATACCCTGAAATTTGAATTAGGGAATTTAAGGGCCAAAGTGCCAAAATGACCAAAATACCCACAGGAAGGGTAAATGACTTAGGAAAATTGTGAAAAATCCTAAAAGGCAATGAAATAATTATTTGAATTATGAGAGTATATAACCTCTAATTGTGATAATTTGATAAATTATGAACTTGGAGAAATTGAATAAAATGCTCAAAAAGTATTGTAAAAGACCATAATACCCTCGCAAATTATAGAATAATGTAAGAGGCATGGAAATGCTAATGTAAAAGCAAAAGTTTGAAGATAAAGGAGTGTCTAAATTAAGAAAATTATCAACAAGTGATAATAAAGTAATTAAGTAATATTGAGCTAATTACTTAAGCCCGAGCAAAGAAAATTATGAAATAATTATGTAAAGCTCAAAAATTAGTGGAAAATAGTTGAAAATTAGTAAAAGTATGTTTACTAATTAATTGGAAATTTTGGAGAAAAATAGTTGAGTTTAGGTATTTTTAAGCCTAAATACAAGTTTGGACCAATAGGAAAATTATGTAAGAAATTATATAAAATAATTATTAAATAATTATTTTATATTAAATTAAATATAAAACGAAAATTTAATAAAAAGGACCAGATGTGTGACCGAAACTTTGGACTCAAAATAGGATAGAATTTGCAAAACATAATATCTAGATATTATGTTACAACTTGCAAATATTTTATATTATAATTAATTAAAGTGAAACTTTGTGAATAGTAATTTTAAAATTAGGAAACGGATCCTATCTAGAGATCTAGGAATGAGATTTCCAAAGTCAGGAAAAATAATGATCAGTGGAATTTTGTCTTCCGTTATACTCTTCCTGAGAAAATTTCAAGTCGTTTGTGCATTTCCTAATAAAACAAAATAGGGAAAAATGCATATAGGTATATTTTTGGATATAAGAGAAATAAATTCTAACTCAACATCTAGGCATGAGTTTGAATTTATTTTGACATATTTGGAATCAGTGAATTTTTCTGAAGAAGTTGGTATTTTCAGAAATGCGTTCTGAAACCGGACGCGATCGGACACGTTTTCGAGGAAACTTCAAGCTGACAGTTGGAGCCCTATATGGAACCAAAATTTAGGTTAACTTGGACATTTCTACTGAGTGAGGAAATGGTTTCAAAGTTGTAAATCCATAATTTTGAGATTTTTCCGAAATTACGCGATCGGAGTACCGATCGAGGTTTATCGATACGAAACCTTCCTTAACAAAGTTAATTACATCATCATTGATGATGCAATTCTGCTGCCACCTAGGGGCCTCATGTCGACCAAGAGCTTGGAGAGTCCAGATTTTGCCTTTCAAATCAAGTTTAATCCAAAGGTTTAGAACAAATTGAAAAAGAACCATTATGTCCCTAAGTTTTTCTATAAATAGCCCCTTGCTCTTCATTTTTCTCACAATTTGAGAAGCAAGAACCGAATTTAGAGAGAAGAAGTAGAGAGAGAAGCTCGGGGGAAATTCTAGCAAGTCTTCAACGGGTAAGTCTTTCTGCCTTTTAGTTTTTAGTCTTTAGTTCGAATAGTTAGGTAGTAATCTTGAGTAGTAGCCTTTATTTTTCAAGTATGATTGGGTATCATATGGGAGGGCTATTTTAGTCTTTATTTTCAGAAAATCATAAATGCGTCGAAGTTACGGCGAAATTTTGGGAAGAAAATAGCCTATGTAGCGGAAGCGCCGGCGAAATTCCGCCAAGTAGGGTTATAGGGGCAAAATGGTAATTTTTACCTAAAATGCCGATTATAATGTCAAATTACTAATGGAAGTGACATTATTCTCATAGGATATCTCGAAACGTTGATTACTGCTTTGCCGTTCTGTTGCCCGACGTGTGCCGTTGTTTCACGATTTTCCGTAAAAGTACGCTTTTCCGTAAACGTGCTAGAAATACCGTAATCCGTCAACGAAGGTACGTTCGCGTCTTGGTAACCTTAACTCGATGTTTATTGTATGCATATGTGTATATTATGTTGTCATGCCAATTGTCCGTCATGTACCCGTACTGACTCTTTGTTGTTATGTCATGCCTATTGTCCGCGCCGTACTCATCTTTCGATTGTACTATTGTCCGTACTTTGATTGTACTATTGTCTCGTACATCCGATCAGTACTATTATTCAGTACATCCGGTATTACTATTGTCTCGTACTATTACCGTACCGTTGTCTATCATCCGATTGTACTATTGTCTATCATCCGATTGTACTATTGTCTATCATCCGACCGTATTGTTATTGTTATACATATCTCGTTATGTATATCCTATGTCTGACCATAGTAAATGTTGCCAAGAGTCTATGAATGTCTGTTGTACATATATGATGTATGTAATCATGAGGTTAACCGTTACCTGGGGTTCGATGCATGGACCTCAGCTCTTAACTTAGCTTCAGGGTCGGGTGGACCGAGAACCGAGGAGAGGAGGCAAGCAGCACGCCTAGGAGTCCCACCAAGACTCCTTTCTGTCATTTCTTTTGAAACACTATCGTATCATTGTTTAATGAAAGAAACATGTTACCATGGGTATTTTAATATATATATCAGGTTACTCAATCGCTCAGGTGCACTACTCGATCATTTTGAAATGATATTTGAAAAAAAAAAATTATCTTACTTTAGAAAAGTCGGGTTGTTACATTTGTATCGTATGCAGTAGTCCCGGCATGAATTTAACTATGTTATTACGGACGATTTGGTGCCGAAGGCAAGGCTAGTCTACGTGGGTGTGCCAATCGATCGCGAGTGAACTCGGTGAGGCCCCCATGGTAGACACTTACCGGCCATTCTGCTCGGTTAACGGAGTTAGGTTCTACGCCTTTTCAAAAATTTGGAGCATATTTTGAAAATGAGTACCGATATAATACCGAGTTGGTGTACCACCTCATTTGGTGTACTAGTTAGTGAACCGATATACCATTCTAAACGGGGTACCACTTTCTCGCTTCGGTACATCAATTGATAACTCGATATCGGTTTACGTAACCCTGATATCAGATGCCCGATAGCTCACATTACTCGAGCACGAGTCTCGATAACTCGATATCGCCTCTCGATCACTCCGATAACCGCTGGGCCAGGCTTGGTCGGTGATTCTTTCCTAGCATCGAGCTTACATGCGATGATAGGCCACGCCGGATGAAACCCCGAGACCAATAAAGATAAGTACATGCAGTATTTGACTCATGTAGAGGAACTTCCGATACGTTTCCCCATACCCGTTTCTAAGAAGAACGAACCAACGAAATTCTGAACGAGGGACATGTTGCTGGTGTCTATTTGTTAGTAGTATAGATATGAAGTGCGATAGAAATTGTGATATGATCATCGTTGTACTCCGAGTATAACTAGTGTTTTCCCTAATGAAGGAAAAAAAAAAACAAGACATGACAAATCCGAGAGGAGCCGGCGTGCACCACACAACAATGGGTCACACGGTTTTGCAAGCTCAAGCCACCTACTTTTCATGGAAAGAACGAGTTGGCAGAAGATTGGCTGATGAGCTTAGATAAAATCTTTGAAGTAATAGAATGTCCTGGAACCTAAAGCTCATTGGCAATTTACAAACTCGATGGTGACGCCTTGCAAGATGGTGGAAGAGTGTTTCCACAACTTTACGAGCCTCGTTACTTGGGAGATGTTCTTGGAGCAATTCAATGAACAATACTTTCCTTCCTCGATCTGAGTAATCAAGGAAGAAGTTTTTCGCAGATTCAGCAGGGAAATGAAGAGTCATTCGACGACTACTTCGCCCGCTTTACCAACACTGTCGCGGTATTCATCATACCCGAAAATCTACAAGAATGAAAATTTGGAAGGCTAACCGAGTAGTAACAGGGCTGAAATATGACATAAGGGCAAGGCCGGTATCTCGAAATTTTCTAAAATGGCCAAAGCAGTGGAATCCGTGTAGGAAGGTAAACAACTCGAAGGAATTACGTATATTACGGAATCAAAATAGTAGCCATACCAATCGTAGCGAGGGCAACCGTGAAAATTCCTCACGGAAGAGAGAAGCACCGGAGTGACTCTCAAGGAGAAAGCAAGAGGCCACTCGGGATTTAGCGAATATAACCCGGGAACATCGGGACCCGAGCCATGTCCAAAATGCAGAAGTATCATCCACAAAGTACTGGCTGCGATGGGAAGCTGATATGTTTCAAGTGTCAAAAGCCGAGGCACATCAGTGTGTCTTGTCAGGAGAAAGCTGCACGTCAAGACCGCAGAACCGGGCCGAATGTACGCGCTAACCGATACCATGGACAAAGAACTTCCGAGAGAGAGTCCAAGGTACCATCTCTTAAGGAATTTTTCCTCTGTACGTTAACTATGTGTTAGTTATGCAACTAAATCGTATGATACGTGAACCATCTTCGTGACGTATTCCATGTTTCCTCGTTACTATATTGTAATACCCTGAAATTTGAATTAGGGAATTTAAGGGCCAAAGTGCCAAATGACCAAAATACCCCGGGAAGGGTAAATGACTTAGGAAAATTGTGAAAAATCCTAAAAGGCAATGAAATAATTATTTGAATTATGAGAGTATATAACCTCTAATTGTGATAATTTGATAAATTATGAACTTGGAGAAATTGAATAAAATGCTCAAAAGTATTGTAAAAGACCATAATACCCTCGCAAATTATAGAATAATGTAAGAGGCATGGAAATGCTAATGTAAAAGCAAAAGTTTGAAGATAAAGGAGTGTCTAAATTAAGAAAATTATCAACAAGTGATAATAAAGTAATTAAGTAATATTGAGCTAATTACTTAAGCTCGAGCAAAGAAAATTATGAAATAATTATGTAAAGCTCAAAAATTAGTGGAAAATAGTTGAAAATTAGTAAAAGTATGTTTACTAATTAATTGGAAATTTTGGAGAAAAATAGTTGAGTTTAGGTATTTTTAAGCCTAAATACAAGTTTGGACCAATAGGAAAATTATGTAAGAAATTATATAAAATAATTATTAAATAATTATTTTATATTAAATTAAATATAAAACGAAAATTTAATAAAAAGGACCAGATGTGTGACCGAAACTTTGGACTCAAAATAGGATAGAATTTGCAAAACATAATATCTAGATATTATGTTACAACTTGCAAATATTTT
Source organism: Acacia pycnantha (assembly GCA_025563575.1). Taxonomy (NCBI): domain Eukaryota; kingdom Viridiplantae; phylum Streptophyta; class Magnoliopsida; order Fabales; family Fabaceae; genus Acacia; species Acacia pycnantha. Next base: position 10,605 of record JAMWYP010000998.1, read on the forward strand.
ATATTATAATTAATTAAAGTGAAACTTTGTGAATAGTAATTTTAAAATTAGGAAACGGATCCTATCTAGAGATCTAGGAATGATATTTCCAAAGTCAGGAAAAATAATGATCGGTGGAATTTTGTCTTCCGTTATACTCTTAGGAGAAAATTTAAGTCGTTTGTGCATTTCCTAATAAAACAAAATAGGAAAAATGCATATAGGTATATTTTTGGATATAAGAGAAATAAATTCTAACTCAACATCTAGGCATGAGTTTGAATTTATTTTGACATATTTGGAATCAGTGAATTTTTCTGAAGAAGTTGGTATTTTCAGAAATGCGTTCTGAAACCGGACGCGATCGGACACGTTTTCGAGGAAACTTCAACCGGACAGTTGGAGCCCTATATGGAACCAAAATTTAGGTTAACTTGGACATTTCTACTGAGTGAGGAAATGGTTTCAAAGTTGTAAATCCAGAATTTTGAGATTTCTTCGAAATTACGCGATCTGTACCGATCGGGGAAGTCGGCCAGACCGGGCATAAAGTAGCAATGAATCATCACTTGGAACCAATTGCTTGCTGCCACTTCATCCCATGTATGTCGACCAAGGCTTCAAAAGGTCCAGATTTTGCCATCCAATCTAAAACAAATCCAAGGGTTTATAACAATTTGGATATTTCCTTTATGTCCCTAGAAAAACTATAAATACCCCCCTCCTCCCTTCACATTCCTCACACCATTTTCTTGAGAGCTCTTGGCCGAAATAGAGGGCAGCAAGGAGGAGAGGAAGGCCGGGAAAATCAGAGCGAAGCTCTGGGTAAGTTTTTCGGTACCGAGCTTTAAGTTTTCGTAGTTCTTTCAGTAGTTAGTAAAGCTAGAGTAGTCTTTATTTTTATGATTTGGGTATCATATGGGAGGGCTATTTTAGTCTTTATTTTCAAGAATCATAAATGCGTCGAAGTTCTTGTACATCCGATTGTACTATTGTTCTGTACATCCGACTGTACT
>JAMWYP010000999.1:0-11588 GCA_025563575.1 Acacia pycnantha
TTGACAACTAATTCATCATTCATTTTGCCAGAAATACTAATCATTATTTGGTTGTCCCTCTCTTTTATGGTCAAGATTCTTCATTTATTATTTAGGCAAGCAAGATTTTTTTCATTTCTTCTTTTTCAAAACTAAAAAAAAAAAAAAAGTAACTCATTTTCATGTATACCAAATATTGATTTGATTATTGCAAGATTTAGTTTTAAGAAAATTTCACACATTTGTCTTGTAAAACACATATTTGATTTGTAAATCCCCATATCTATCTTGTTAATATGTTTTTTGTCTTGTACATGGCCTAGATGGTCTTGCAATTCCACTTGTTTATTTTGTAGATAACCATATTTAACTTGTAAATTCTTACATGTATATTGTAAATAATCATATTTGACTTGTAAAATAAGGGTATAGACGTCTTTCACCCACAAATTTTATTTTCAATTTAGTCCTAGGGGTGTAGTGAAATTTTTCCTTTATTTTTATGAATTTAATCCACAAATATAATATTTATTTTTTCCTTTATTGTTTAAAATTGATAAAGTCAGTTTAAAAGACTTGATAATTATTTTTTAAGATCAAAATTATTATCACTAGGAATTTAACTTTACGACATTAAAAAAAATTAAGAATGAAACTTTGGTCACACCCTCATTTTTTCGGTCAAAAGCTATTTATATTATTATTGCAAACCAGTGCAATACATGAAAACAAACTGAAGATGAAATACAAACAAAGTCAAATCAAATACAACAAAATAAGTTAAATACAAGAACAACCAATCACTGTACATTAAAGATTTAAGAGTAGAAGTAGAAACATAGACAAAACCGGCCTCCTCGATATCCAATGTTAGAAGTGACTTGAAAGAAAGTGTTGGTTGTAAAACTCACCCTAACGGACACACCTCCTTATAAGCATTAGCTGCAATTAGAGCAGCTGCACAGATACCCCGACTTAGGGCAACGATCAAAGAGAATCCAACCTCAGAAGGAAGAAAACCCATGATATCCTGAAGAACACTTATACTCCTCCGTTCAAGCAAATTTGGTGACCTCGACCATACATCAAACATCACCTCTTGAAATCTTCCCCCAAGAACGCAGATCCGAGCCACCAAGTGATAGTCGAATCTAATAATGTTCAAACAATCATCCAACCAAAAGGATTTATGCTCAAATCTAATAGATCTATTTATTTCCTGAGAAAATAAAAACACCACAAGGCCGGCAATTAGATGGGTTCTTATCGACATCACTTACCACACGTAACATAGTGTCAAGGTCTTAATAAAGGCCCATTAACTATCACCAAGCACTTGATGCAAATGGAAGGGAAAGTACCAATTTAATTAAAAGTTTAAGTTTGAATATTGAAAATGCAGATGTGTTAAATAGTTTTTTCATTTTTGCGGTCTTAGCTTGATCCAGATAAATTATATTCAAACTTGGGAAGTGGGGTAGGTTTAGAATGCTTGATGCTTTTAACAAAAAGAAGAAAATAAAGAAAGGAACAAGAGAATTCCCTTAATTGAGTTACAACTTACAAATGAAGTGAGTGAGTGATTTGGGTAAAAATGTTAACTAAATTGAATGTGACAGATGATGATAAAATCCGCCGCTAAATGAAACGAATAATGAAGTGAAAATGGGGGACCAAATAGGGAGGAGAAGCACATGCCCAAGTGAAGCATAGTTAATGAACTTGATGCATAAAATATTAATACATGGGATGAGGAATATATGAGAGAGCAAACTAGCATTGGATAGTGATAGAAAGCGACCAAATACCAAATCAAACCAGATTTGACATTTGCCACACCAGACTTGATCCAGGAGGAAGAAGAAGATGATGATGTTGGTCCTTTTACATCTCCCAACAACACAAATATAGGATTTGTCTAATTTTTTTTAAGAAATTAATTAAATTACTTTAAAATATTTATATTTATCATTTTTTCTAACTTATAAGCTGACATAGTCTCTCTGGTCCTTATTATAAGACATCAACTAGCAATTATATTTGATCATTTTTATAAGACACTTGCTTGTTTCTAAAGCGCATTAATTTTTTTTTCCATGTATACTCATAATTAATAAGGATAGTGCGTGAGAGTAATAATTAATATAATATTAGAGTTTAGTGCAATTAGTAGGGGTAATATTGGAAGTTACTTAAATTGTAGGACAATTTTATTGACTTTAACTGTTTTTATTGGTTTGTGAGAATTGTTAGTTGGTTACTTATAATAAGGATCAAAGGAAGTATAATTTAAGGATACACACCAAAAATAATATAATTAAATAACTTATTTGACTTCCTTAATTTTTTTTTTTTCAAAACGTTTAATTTTGTCTTATATTTAGAAGAGGATGAAATATTAATTTATTCACAAGGGTACACTATACTATGTATTTGCGGGCCATTAGGTAAAGAGTGAAGAAATGGAATAAAATCAAACAAATTGCTTCCTACCATATCTCATTATGAGTTTGGTGCTGTCCTTTTGTGACGTTTCTTGTAATAGTCTCCTCTGCCCTCCATCCCCCCATGTGCGCCGTTACAGCTGCAATTTAAAAAAACAAAAAACCCCCTCTACTTTCAAACCCAACCATCTATCTCACACTTCGATCAGAAAAAAAAAAAAACCATCTATCTCACAAGTTTAACTGTAAGTATTTATTTTCATAAGTATTCCTTAATTTGGGAGGCCTGCCATTGTACTCAATTTTTTTCAAACTATTTTCTTTTTTGTCGGGTAGGGCGATTTTTATTTGAGCTTGGGCGGATGCACCGAGCTCCTGAGTTTCATGACCACCTTTAGCATGCCTTAACCCTTGTTAAACAATGTGCATCATTGTAGTTACAATATCATTGTTAGTTTTTATAGTTTAATTGAATTTTGATCTTAATCCCTATAATTTTAAATCGATGGTTTTGATCCCTATAGATTCATGAGAATTTGGTCTGAATTTTACAATGGATACCTCTACTTTTAACGATTTTATGTTTTGATATATATACTTAGACTAAGATCAAATATTATAAAATTATAGGGATTAAAACCTACTATTTGAAGCCACAGAGGAAAAAATCATAATTCAATCCATTTGTAAGGACTCGCAAGCTGTAACCATTACCATCTTAACACAACAATAAAAAAAATTTAAAAAAAAAAAAACTTTCTTACTCTCTCTCTCACATTTTAACTAAACTGGAAATTCAAATCCAATTGTTTTGAAGGGGGAGATTGCAATCAGAGACCCTGCTTTCTACATATTTTATCTTAAAAAGCTCTAAAATAGGCCAAATTTGACAGGTTGGCCTTTTTTAATTTCCTCCCAAGATAGGAAATAGAATATGATCTTCAAAGTAGCATAAAGCCATCAATACTTATTTTTTGGGGTTACATTCATCAATTGTGCATTGTACCAAACTTTGAGTATTTTTATTTTATTTGTATGGCCGCATATAAAAGATAAAAACCAAGCTGCTGCCAGAAGGGAAACTTTGGTCTAGAAATATTCCATTATGAGTACGACAAACACTAATTTCAATATAATAATAAGAAAAAGACACAAAATAAGATGTCCCAACAGATTACCCAACTATCCATGAAAAAAGACAAGCACCAATTTTCTTTTCCCTTTCTCAACAGACAGGTTTGCTTTTGCCTCTGAATATATAATAGTACCTCACATTCACAGAAGCTTCACCACCACCATTTCCTTCTCTGACCACAACAATACCACAAAACCCACTTAAAAGTTCTTATCTTTTTCCTTCTTTCTGAGAAATATGGGCAATGCAGCTTCCTGCACACCTTCCTTGATGATGATTTCAAATGGGGCAACAAAGGTCTTATCTTTAGATGGGAAACTAGAGTCCTACACAAGGACAGTAAAAGCTGCTGAACTAATGTTGGATAATCCTGGCCAATTTGTTTGTGACTCTAGCTTCCTCAAAGTTGGCCATAGGATTCAGGGGCTTTTAGCTGATGAAGAGCTTGAGAGGAAAAAGTTCTACTTTCTTCTTCCCATGGAGCTGCTTTACTCTGTACTCACTCATGAGGAAATAAGCTCTATGAATTATAAGGCTTCTAGGGCTCTCAAGCATGGAGGTTTCAACAATCTGGGCAAGATTTTTCCTGTCTGTATGTTTCCCTCTGAAGCAAAGAGATTGGAAGGTCATGATAATGGTGATGATGATTGTAAAGTGGGTTTTGAGGGAGAGAAGGTTGAGAAAAGATGCTTTACAAAACAGGGGTCTTGGAGACCTGCATTGGAGACCATTGATGAAATTCCCTGAGGGAATTTTGAGGAAGATCAAGTTTGTAGTTTTTTTTTGGGTATTACTTGTACTTGGAAGTAGATATTCTTGATACATATATTGTAAGTTTATATTAGACTTGTATACATATGATACTCTTTCTCATGCAAATCCTGCTCTGCAATCTCCATAGATTTGGAGTTTTTTTCCACTCAGGAATGTTGCGAGGTTGGATCTGCTCATTTATGGGAAATCCCACTGGATCTGAGTATTTGTTTCGTTTTATTTTCTATATTAGTGCCATTCTTACTGCAACTACGCCCACAAAAATGAAGAAAGAAAGCTTCTTTCCTCCTTCTGTTGCTAATCGTATTTGAATCCAAATGCGTTTGACAAATACAAATAACAGAATAAGGAAGATGCTTGGTCATATAGAATCATTGTCAAATATTTGTTTAATTTAAAAGTTTAAGCTTTATCAACTGGGTAACATATGTGAAACAAGAAGGTTCACAAGAGGGTTTTAAAGAATGAAAGGGGATAGTCTGCTTTGGAATCATTTAGAGTTCCAATTCATCAGTTGCCCAGTACAGATTCCAAAGACGACAGCTTAAGTATTTTGGATCCTTTGACATTAAGGATTGCTAATTTGGAGTTTCTATTAAGAAAAAAAAATGTATTAGAAGGGATAAGTCTTACAAAGTAGGAATCTCAGCTAATGCAATGAACTAACCACCAACTCAACTATTCGCAGTGTTTTAAAACAGGGCAGCCTGAAGTCCAAGTTCTTCTGAATGACCATGGTGGGAGAAAGAATTTATTTTTTTAATATTGTGAAGCAAAAGTCAAATTTCGATAATGATGTAAAATATATAACGTAACGATTGAAAAGGTAAATATCAAGTTGATTTATTACATATATTTTTTGGGCTATTTTCGAATTTAAGAATCGCAAGTAGGAGTCTTGTAGAATGTGCTTGAGATAAGGCGGTCAAATAAATGGAGAATTTTGTAAAAATTCTCGTCAGCTCTATTGTACTTAATTTATATTGGGTGAATGTAATTTCAAAATTACAGTCAATTCCGATATACTTAATTAATTATTGTTTTGACACAATAATCGGTAACTTCGTTGCAAAAGGACAAGGACGAGTTGCTGAAGAAAAGGAATTTCAAGGTGTTGTTTGGATCTGGGGATAGGTAACTTTACAATTGATAATGTTCTCTGATTTTGGATTAAGATAAAGAGTAAAAAAGCCTATGAATGTACACAACTCGGAACTTGTCTTCCACATTGTTTGTTTCTTTCTCTATAATCAAACAAAACACAAAAGAGGAGGAAACATGAAGAAAGCCACAACCTTATGTCTGAATGTTCAAATCAAGAGAAGCGACAAAAAGGAAAAAAAAGGTATGGCTTCAAGTTAAACAATGAAAACTACAAAACCATCAAAAGGAAATCGACTAAGATATATATAATTAAGCATCTTCATGATATGCTTTTGACAGCAACTGTTCTGTCAATTACTAAATTTGACAAATTGAAATTACAGTTCTCTTGTAGGAAAAAAATGATGCTGTTCCAACCAATCCTTCAGATCCCTTTTTCCTGGAAAATTCACCACTCTCTTGTCCATGAACGCAGAGGACAAAATTTTATTTCCTGAGAAGATTGGGGTTTGAATATTATTGATGCAACAATCATAAAAGTGATTACCAACAACCATTTTTACATCATTTGATTAATTTGAATTTTGCCAAAAGTGAAACATGATTAATGTCAATCACCCATCTGGAGATTGATTATAATATGGACCACTCCACATCAAAAGGAAAAAAAAGAAGAAAGTGAAAAGCCCCAAAAGGTATCATCACGTTTCTTTTTTGCTTGTAAACCAAAACCACAAGATGAAATGAACACTGAAAAGTAATCTGATTACTAATTAGTCATCAGCCAAACAACCCAAAATCTCCCTTTTTCTTTTTCATATTTTTTATTTGATTGAAAATTGAAAATTCAGAGTTGGATCCTATCCTATCCATTATTATGCACCGCCGCTACAGATCCCGGTCAGTGAAACCGGGAATCTATTGCAAAGACTCCCTGCCGTCGAAGCTCCGTCGTCGATGTCGGTGGCCGGAGGGAGAACTCTCCCGTTCGCGAATAACACTCGTCCACTATTTCTTTGTTGACCCACGACCATTCCTTCGAGCTCCGCGGCCGTGCCGTAAAACGCGCCGTCGCCGAATCTACGTTCCACCTCAAGAAAGTCACCAAGCGAAGCTGCCGGCCTCGCGTCGCCGTCCCTGCACAGGCTCCACCATCTCCTTCGCCTTTCTGCCACGAACGCCGCCGCGTCCACCGCCTTCGCTCTCCTATTTTTCTTATTAGGCTTGACGCCTCTCCACGATGCGCCTAACGGTGCGGAGGATCCAGCGGCGGCGGAATGCGGGTCTCGGTGCTGAGATGGGGCTCTGAACGTAATGGCCGGGAAGCTCACTCCCATCAAAGTACCCAAAGTAGTACTTCTATCGTGGAAAAACGATCCTGTGGACTGTCAAACATCGAAAAGAAGATCAAATCACAAATTCAAGAAGAAAAAATCGGGAATCAGGAAACTAAGATCGAGATACCTCGGTGTCAAGATCGGAGGAGGAAACGGAGGAGATGGTCGGCGAGGATGGAGCAGGCAACAATTCACTAGCTGGATCTAGCATTTTTGTGGACAGTTGAGAGATCAAACTCGATTGCTCGTGAGATTTTCGAAGAAGACAGAAGTGGCGACGATGAGTTTTGTGGCTGAGGTAAAACTTTATTGTGGCCTGTGCGGTGAGAGACAGAAGTAAGGCACGGAGAGAACGAGAGATGATTGTGTTTGAATTCATGCCAAACAGCTGGGTAAAATGATGTCAAAAAAAAAAAATCAAGAACTAAAAAAAATGTAAAGCTACAGTTTACCTTATTCATTTAAGAAAAATAAAAAATAATAATTCGTTCTAACTAATCTAATTTTTAATCATATAATTTTCCTTCTTTTTGATTAATTCATAAGTGTCCTTCCATCTGAATCTTATTTTTAATTTTTATGTAAATTGTCATAAAATGGAAACTAAATTTTATTTTTTTTAAAAAAATCTATTTTCTATGTTGTATTCTATGACAATTTACATGTCTCCTGATTATTTGCATAAGTTCTAATTAATAGATTATGATCATAGGAAAAATGCTTATAATTAACTAAATTGTAAAATTTCCATAAAAATTACAATGACTTGTTCAAAAATCAAAAGAAATTATAAGGACTAACAAATTAATTTTTCACAAAAATATTTTATATCTCTACAAGATAACTTACATTATTGATGGCAATTTACTTTTTAATGAGAATTCGGCTTTGTTTAATAATTGTTACACACTCCTATAATTAAATGGAACGAAAAAATAATTTTTATAATATAAATTATCTTTCATGTATTAGTAAAAGTAATATACTAATATATGTATATATAGATTATTTATTCGGATATTTCCTATTTTAATTAAGTTATAATCTGCATTTTTAAAATTTAAATTGGCTCTCTCAAGTCCCAAATTTAGTAAGGAAACACCAGAGTAACGTTAGTTTTGATGTAAGAGAACCATCATGGTTAGTTGTGTCTCCATAAAATATCATATAGCCTTAGATTACTTTGTCTTAATTTAGATATCTCTTATTCTCTCTCATTCTTAATTAATTCTGTCCAATGAATTGTATATTAAAAAGTTCTTCACTTAATATGAAGACAAAAAAAAAAGTTAAGGTGTAGATTTGCCAACCAACTATTACCCGAAGAGCGTCTGGCATAAATAACAATTGAGGAGACCAAAATTCTCAATCAACAATTAAAAAGTGAAAAAAAAAAACAATTTGGTGCGGATTGAAAGCTATTACCTCTCAGTCTTCCTGTCTCGTCTTCCATTACCCAATCGGCGCATGCGTATCTTCAAAGCTTCCATTGTTGTTGAGTGTTTTACTCACCCTTTTGAACTCATCCAGCAGTTCATAGCTTTCGACCGGTACACACCTTGCACCCTAGTAATTCAATCCCTCCGATGCCACAAGTAGCAACCGTCGTTGCCACAACGCCTGCTCTCATGGGTCTCATCTCTAGGTGCCCTTGATCCAACAAGAAACCCTTTTCTCCTTGTTGAGTCCTGCGTCTTTTCATATTTTAACTTAATTGTGGTAATTATTTTTTTTTAATAGTTATTTGGTTATTTTTTTTAACTTTTTAATTGTTGATGATTTTTGGTCAGTTATTCACTTAATATGAAGACCAAAAAAAAAAAAGGACTCTGCTCTTAATATGGGTCTAGGTCTGAATTATCTGCTGTTGCAAAAATAGTGAATGGAATTTCTAGTGTAAGTTTTAAATTTATTATTTCTATTATCAATTATTTTTGTTCAATATTTATAACTAGAATATTCTTTTTATTATTTATCATTTGGGCTCCAAATAACAAGCACTTTCACATATTGTCTTTAACTTGTAATACTTAGCTACCTAAGAGTGAGCGTCAGCCTTCACCCAAAAAAGAGTAGGTTTGATATCCGCTGGTTGATGTAAGAGTCATGTTGAAAAGTGATCTGTTAACACTCTTTGAGTTTGGAGGTGTACCTGACCTGATGGGTCTACCCCCAACTAAACTTGTATATATCAGGAGAAAAAAACCTTGTAATACTCAGGAGGGGTTAGTTTGATTTAATTGGATTGTCAAATTTCCAAATAAATAACATAATCAAAAGATTTAAACACAATTTATTTGAATAGGAGTAAGGACAATAGGCCCATATAATTGTAAGAATAAAAGGCAATTGCGTGTGAATTAAGAGTGTTAAAAGAAGATAAAGCTTTAATCTTAAAATATAAGTATGATTGGATTAGGATAATAGCCTTCATTATTTTCACATGATCTTTTCCTATTTGGTCCTATTGAGTCATGAGACTTACTACTTTACTAGGGTCAGCCCTAAGGGGAAAGAAATTGTTTAATGAATTTTTAGAGATTAGTGTGAGATTAAATTTTGTAATTAAATTAATTAAATGTCTTTAATTTGTAACAAACAAAAATGACAACAACAATTTAACAAATAATAATCACTTTAACTTATCAAATGACAACAATTACTAGCATACTGACTATTGATTTCAGTAATTTTTTTTAACATCAATAATAACAATAGTTTAATACTTTTATTTATATTGTTAAAAAAAATACTTTGATTTATCAAATGAAACAACAACTGAGATAATATTAACAACTTATTTCACTTACTAGTAATTAGTCTCTTAAAACTTTATAAAAATCAGGTTGTTTGGAGAATCTGTATCAAAATTTTCATATTTCAATAATTCATGTGTCTTTTTCTTTTTAAAAATAACTAGTTTTTAGGAACTGTATTACTATAAAATAAGAGTTAATATAATATTTGGTCCTTAAGTTTGCATTATTTTTGGTTTTGTCCTCTCAAGTTTCAAACCACCAGCTTTAGTCTTTCAGTAGGCAAAATGATCTAGATTTTTATTCAATTATAAGAATCAATATTATAAATAAAATGAAACTTAAAGGACTAAAACCTATAGTTTAAAATTAAGGGACTAAAACCAAAATAAGTGTAAATTTAAGGGTATTTGTATTAAGTATTGACCCATAAATAAAAGAGAGAAGAGAACAAATTCTTAAAATAAAAAATAATCTTACATTTTGAAAATGATAAAATAATGAATATAAAGACATAATAAATATTACAACATAATAAAATAAGGAGATTCTTATTCCACGAGATGATCAAGCAGAACCGAACAGAATATCAAACACAGATTCTTAAAAAGATCTTATAAAATGCTTGATGAATAAAATGATGATATGGCCAATTATAGGTAGTCCATCAGTGAGAAATAAGCAATGGAAAATGAATAATGCCCTCAAAATTTTAATTTAAGGCAAAGTAAGTTTGATTGAGAGCGTATGAGCTACCTCACATGATGTAGCATTGTAACCAAATCCAATTATAGTAGGGAAAATCTATCTCAGGGTCCAAATAACTAAAATATTATCAAAAAAGATCTAAAGAAAAGTCATATGTCAGGGTTTTTTCTAATATTATTTCATAAACGCGTTAACAACTAATCGCAGCAATATTAACAACTAAAAACCAATACACGTTAACAACTATATCAGTATACGTTAACAATTAGATCAATACAATGTTTTCTGAAAGTATATCAAGGTCTTTTCTGCCTGACGGGGATTTTCCCATTATAGTGGCAAATTCCAGATAGAAAATTAGAAAGAGAAAATGGAATACAAGAGATAATCATTTGTATGCCTTAAGTTTTTTTTTTTTTTTTAAGAAAACCAATTTTATTGTTACACTAGTAAAAATACTTCCTTACAAATCACTACTTAAATCTAAACAAACTTGAATTTGGTCCATCTATCTATTTAGCATTATTCGTTCCTTAATATAAAATCTTATTCGTAGTGCAATTTGCACTATGAACAAGATTTTATATTAAAAACTATGTGTAATACTTAGTATTCATTTTTGGAAATATCAAAAAAAAAAAAAAAAAAATCCTGTCTGAAAAATAGATCTTTTTTTCTCTTTTCTGCATGACAATCCGATATTCTAGACTAACTTCTTTTAACTCAAACACTTCATAGAATTCAGACTAATTCGGATTGAACCTAAACCTTTTTCAGGTGAAAGCTATAAACTACAACATTTCTCAGTTCAAACTCAAGACTTTAATTAAGTTGGAACATTTATCTTCTCACTAGATATAAGCTACTATTCTTTATTTGACATTGTTAATATTTTTTTCTCCATCTATAATGACATACATTTTTGGGAATTCAAGTAAAGAATAAGATTTGATTTTATTAATACGATTTTACGTTTTTACGATTTTTTTCATTAAAACGATTTTACTAATTTTCCAAATGCTTTTATGTTTTTACGATTTTTTTACGTTACAATTTTACGTTTTACGATTTTTTTCATTTTCCTTATGTTTTCAGGTAAAATCTACGTTTTCACTACCATGACTAAGGGCATACATGGCTACAATTTTATAATTAAAATGAAGTTTAATAGGTCTGGATTATCTGATCACCACTCAGGCTCAATTTAATTTCTATGCTACTTTTTCACTTAGAACATAAGTAATATTGTCAGACAATAACACACTGTACAGTAATGTTCACCTAATTGAGAACTATAATAATTATGAATTTGAGTACTGTATTATCAACCTAAAAGGTGAAAATTACATAT
>JAMWYP010001000.1:0-11507 GCA_025563575.1 Acacia pycnantha
TATATGCATTCCAAACCGATTATAACATCATACAACCTTCTACAGCATGCTGTGCATGCCATAGCAGCGAGTTAGTGTTACGATGCGAATTACATACCTCTAAACCGAACAAGAATGGCCGTGCAAGTGTCTATCATGGGGGCCTCACCGAGTTCACTAAGCGACTTCATGGCTTACCCGCGCTAGACTAGCCTTTCCTTCGGCCCACCCAGCGTTCCCAACATATTTGCATTCAATAATCATACCATAACAATACATAGCACATACATGCATACCATAAACATAAGAGTTAACACACATGACGCGACGTACCTTCGTTGATCAGTGACGCGGCACTAGTCGAAGCTCGTACTTTTCACTAAAACGCGGAAAACGCCCAGCCAGTGGCACTTCGGCGGCGTAACAGCGCGATTAGGATTTCGACGTCCTATAGGAGTAATATCACTTTCATTAGTGATTTGGCATTATAAGCTGGCATTTTAGGTAAAAATTACCATTTTGCCCCTATACCCTACTCAATTTCGCTACTGCTTAGCGGAATTTCGCTACATACAGGCTATTTTCTTCCCAAAATTTTGCCAGAACTTCGACGCATTTATGATTCTTGAAAATAAAGACTAAAATAGCCCTCCCATATGATACCCAAATCATAAAAATAAAGACTACTCTAGCCTTACTAACTATTGAACTAAAGACTAAAACTAAAGACCGAAAGACTTACCGTTGAAGACTTCGGCGAGAACTTCCCCAGAGCTTCTCTCTCTTCTTTCTCACTCAAGGATTTCGGTTTCACTTGAGAATGGGGTGAGAAAAATGAAGAGAGCTCTTGCCTTTTATAGGCAAATTTTGGGTCCTAAAGTGTAATTTTCCTTCTCAAATTTTGGGTCCAAAGTTGTAATTTTCCCTTTAATATTTTGAAGAGTGATTCTTGGCCATACAACACACCAAAACGTGCTGCCCCCTCTCCAAGCCAAAGATGAGCCAATTGGATGATGACACGTGTCCTCATCCAATCCATTCCCGACGGATCTATTCGATTCGCGTAATTTCGGAGAAATCTCAAAATTATGGATTTACAACTTTGAAGACCTTCTCTTCCTCATCAATAATATCTATTTAAACTTGAATTTTGACTTTAGACAGGGTTCCAAGCTTGTCCATTGAAGTTTCGAAAAACGTGTCCGAACGCGTCCGGTTTGAACGCATTAAATTACCAACTTCTTCGAAAAATTCATCGATTCCAAATATGTCAAAATAAATTCAAACTCATGCCTAGATGTTGAGTTAGAATTTATTTTCCTTATATCCAAAATATACCTATATGCATTTTTCCCCTATTTTGTTTTATTAGGAAATGCACAAACGACTTCTTGAAATTTTCTCCTCGGAAGAGTATAACGGAAGACAAAATTCCACGATCATTATTTTTCCCTGACTTTGGAAATCCCATTCCTAGATCTCCAGATAGGATCCGATTCCTAAATATTAATTTACTATTCATCATAATAAATTATATATTAAAATAATAAAATCCAAAACTTCTATCCTAAGTTATCTAAATATTTTTAACTCAATATTATCCCATTTTTGAGCAAGATTCGGCTGGCCCAAAAAAATAATAAATATTTATTTTTTTAATTAATTAATTATTAATTTATTTATTTATTTACCTTTTCCAAAAATTCCACAAAATTACCTAATTGGTCCATTCTTGTATTTAGGCTCAAAAATACCTAAACTCAACTATTTTTCTCCAAAATTTCCAATTAATTAGTAAATATATTTTTACTAATTTCAAACCATTTTCCACTAATTTTTGAGCTTTACATAATTATTTCATAATTTTCTTTGCTCGAGCTTAAGTAATTAGCTCAATATTACTTAATTACTTTATTATCACTTGTTGATAATTTTCTTAATTAAGACACTCCTTTATCTTCAAACTTTTGCCTTAACATTAGAATTTCCATGCCTCATGCATTATTTTATAATTTACAAGGGTATTTTCCATAATTTTTCTAAGTCATTTATGTCCCTTAGGGGCATTTTCGTCATTTTGGCACTTTGGCCCTTAAATTCCCTAATTCAAATTTCTGGGTATTACATTTCTCCCACCGATTAAACAAAATTTCGTCCTCGAAATTTGCACTCTACCCACTATACTTTGTACTAACTAGACTTCGTCTCTACTCGGACCTTGGACTCCACGCATCGGATCTTCACTTTTATGCAAGCAGGTCGCTCCTCCCGGTGATCGAGAATTCGCTTTGGTTTGACCATAAAGATCTTGTCATATTGTACTTTGATATATAGTGTCTCCCGAGGTGCCCATACACCGCGGTCAACACCACAAATACCAAAATGTCTCCATGGCGCCCGTACACCATGACAACACAAGATATCATACATGTCACCATGGCGCCCATACACCATGGCAACACAAGATACCTCCTACTCAATGACATGATCACGGTCGAATTACTAAGAAACGTAGAAAACGTTAAGGAGGTTTGGTAAAGTTATCTAAAATCCGACCAGAGCCGAGGTTCCGATCCGGGACTCATTGGGTTAACGCATTCGTGAATCGAGTTCTCCGCGTCTCCCGCATCTCGTTACGTTCCGGTTGGTTCGGAACTTGGTTGTGCTCGAGTTCAAGTATCGCTCTTACTTGAGGTTGTCTACCTCGTCCCCTACCTCGGCCTCTACCTTGGCCTCTATCTCGGCTCTCTGGGAGCTCAGGCTCCTCTTACATTCGCCAATGTCGCGTTCTTTTCCTTTATTAAGGGAAACGTTAGATACGGGGAAGATATTCGCATAACGTAGACTTTATCACAACTAGTACTCTAGACTCTATCACACTTAGTATTTACATTGCTCCAAGCTTTTATCACTCAAGTATTCACACTACTCCCGGCCTTTATCGTACTCCACACATATAAACTCCACCGTGACGTAGTATTCACATCATAAAAAGCCGAACACACCGCAACATTTCCCTTCACTCGGATTCTCGTTGTCTTCGCTCTACGTAGAAGTGGGCACGGAAATACGTATTGGAAGTTCTACATGAGTCAAATATTGTATGTACGTATCTCTCTTATTCTTGGAGTTTCATCCGGCGTGACCCGGCCTTAGAGATATAAGTTCTGAGTTAGAGTGATGTATCCACCGAAAGTTGGTACATCGATTCGGGATGGTATACCGGTTCAAACCTGTATACCGGAAGCAGGTGGTACACTCGACTTGTGTACTATATCGGTACTATTTTCAAATATGCTCTTTAAAAGGCGTAGAGCCTAACTCCGTTACTCAACCCAATTGGGCCGGGTAAAGTGTCTATCATGGAGCCTCACCGAGTTCACTACGACCGATTGGCTTACCCACTTAGACTAGCCTTGCCTTCGGCACCAATGGTTTTGTATATAACATAATTAGATCTTATGCTGTGAAAAGCTGCTCGATACCAAATGTAACAACCCGACTTTTTAAAGCGATAGAAATTTTTTTTTTTAAAACATCTTTTCAAACCATCGTAGTAGAGCATTTGAGGCTAAGCAGTAACTCGATATATAGATTCAAAAAGCCAACAGGAAGTGTATCTCGGGCGATTACAAAGGCGGTTCAATAACCGAGCGTTTTTTGAAATAAAGGACAACATCAAAAGGAAGACTCTGCCCCATCCACGAAATGAAGTCTTCGGGCTTTTATGTGCCGCTTGCCTCCATCCCTCGGTCTCTGGCCATTCCCCGAACTCGGGAGCTTAAGGCAGCAAGGACCGAGATCCGGCCATGACTCGTGATCTCGTGTAACTCGTTAACCTCATGTTTATGTATACACATACAAACGACAGGACATCCACAACATTATCAAACCATCGCACTACTAGAAAATTCAACTTTTGCGACGGAATTTGCAGGAAAAAAATTCCCTCGCAAATTTGGGTTAATTTGCGAGGAACTACTTTTCCTCGCAAAAAGGGTAATTTTGCGAGGGAAGAAGTTTTCCTCGCAAAATGGATGACTTTTGTGAGGGAACCCTATTTCCCGCAAAATGGCCAAAACTCACTAAATTTGTGAGGTACTAGGCTCCTCGCAAAATTCACTAATTTTTGCGAAATTTCCTTCCCTCGCAAAAATTAGTGATTTTTGCGAGGGATAAGTAGTTCCCTCGCAAAATGAGGCCATTTTGCGAGGGAACAACGGTCCCCTCGCAAAAACCCTAATCTATTCAATTAGAGTCACTGCCTCTCCCTCGATCGGCGCCATCTTCTCCTCGAAGAAGAAGAAACCGTTGGTAATGGGACCAACTACCAAAATTCCTGATGATGACATGGCCACGACGGCCCGAGGGACAGCGACGGTGGTGAAGCCTCCAGTGCTGCTCACCCTTCACTCCACGACAGATCTATGTTCGACCTTCCGCCGCTCCCGAACTTCCTTCTGCATTCGAGGCCTTCTCCGAAGTAATTTCGCCCCTAATTTCTTTATTTTTTTTAGGTATCGTTTGGTTGCTGTGAATTCTGTGGGTTATGTGGGAAATTAGAAATTGGTATTGTTGTATGAAGTAGCGTATTCTATCTCCTCTTCGTCTGGAACGCGGAACCAGTAAGAAAATCTCTTCAATTTTGTCATTTATTGAATATCTGACTGATTCAGTTTCATTGTGGAGGTTTCTAGGCCGCATCAATTTCTTGCTAAAGAAGCTGATCAACAAAGAAGGGAGGCATGGTGGCTGGAGGCGTCGCAAGGAGAAGAAGGATTTACCTGCAGGTAAAGTGCAGTATGTTGTTTTTTCCCTCTCCTCTTTCATGGGCTCATTCATATGTAATTTATATTTATTAGTACTTTTCCATTCTACTTATCTACCGTACTTTATTGTTTCTGTCTAATTCATTATGTCTTCTGCAAGCCATTGCTGTAATTTTATGCATTTCTGAGTCATGGTTCATGTGCTCATACTCGCACCATCTTCATTACGGTTTGCAGCTGGCTTCGTAAGGATTGTTGTATAACTTCATTTATGCTTAAGCAAGGAGATATTATTGTTGTTAGTGTGAAGTGAAGGACGTTAAGAGTAGTCGAGAGATTGGTTTAACTGTTTTGAACCATGTATATAAGGATTGTAGGCGATTTGCGTACGGAATTATAAGTCAATAGAATGAATGAAATAACATTCCTCTGTTATTCATCTTCTCTCTTGATCATCTGTTTTTTTTTCCTTGTTTCAACTTCTTCACTCTATGGGATCAGAGTCTGTCAGCCAGTGCGTATTGTGATAGCTAGACAAGAATGCATATAGTCAGCAGATCGGTATTCCATGAAAGGAATAGATTTTCATTTCATAAGGCGAGTCGGCATGTTTGAATCAAAGAGCAATTAGTGACATATTGACAAAATGCCTTAGAAAGAAGATGACATCAGCATTTGGTTTCGTGTGGACAAGTGTTAAGAGTAGTTAGATTAGTTATTCGAGTGTAACCGCCATGATTATGAACCGTATATAACAAATGTAGTTAATTATTACATGTGGACAAAAGTATTGAGTGGATGGAATGATATTCCTACGTGATTTATCTTATCTCTCAATCATCTATCATCTTCTTCACTACTGATTACTTGCTTGTAGCACTTACGAATAAATTTGATACATTTTGGTGACAACTCTAGCACTTCTAGATAGCTTACAATAATATTTATTGTAATTTATTAATTCAGTTTAAAAATGTGCAAAATACATCTGTTTTTTTAATTCTTAATCTGTTACATACTATGTTATAGTTGGACTAGAGTATGATTCTCTGATCTTAATGTAATTGGTAACAGGATCTAATTTAAAGTATGTTTCTTCTAGGTGCAAGATAACATGCCATTTTTATGATGGGGGACGCTATGAATGAGCATTATATATAGTGAGTCGATGTGATTTTGTGGGTATGTTTGAATTTCTGCATTTATGCATAAAAATATGCACATGAGTATGCTTGTTTATGTGTATACTTAAAACATAATGCATCATAGGCACAGGGAGCAAAGCGCAAACATTTGGACTTGATTATAAACTCCTTATATTACGTAAGAATATTCAATCTTTCTCACTATTGCTAATGAGTATATATTCATTTTTAAACACCCTCGGGACTCTTCACATCAAGAATGGGTTCAGAAATTGGTTTAAGTTAATGATTTGCTTTGGAAAGACAAAGGAAAATCAAAGAAAGCAAAGGTACAACGTGCTTCCTGTCAATCTTAAGCTTCATCATTGCCATGTTCTCTGAAATGAGCAATGTTTTGTGAAAGCAGAGTTATGCTTGAAATAAAAAGTTAATTTGAGTTTGGCCTGATACATTTCATATTAGGGACAATAAATGTTGTTTAAAACAAGTACTTGAGTCACTTTATCAATACTTGGAATGGAACAATGCTGTTTGTTACTGAAATGTAGTAAAATTTATTTTGCATCTGAGGCTTCTATGACCAGAAAATTTTTGTCCATATCTGCTCCCACTTTGAGACAGGGATCTCTAGCATCGGAAACCAAAGGCTGTGGAGTCAAATAATCATAGAGGACAAGGTTTTAGTGATGTAGAAAATGGTACTAAAAGTGGAAGTCGGTGTTACGTGGGATCTCAATTGAAACCATTGCAAAGAACAAGAATCCAAACGGCTTATCGAGCTTATAAGGTATGTAAAGTTGAAATTATTGCAGAATAGAAGTTTTAAACACATTGGAACCTCCAACTGAGTTCTTTAGCGGAATCCTTTGTAATCATGCCTTCCTTTCCCATTTTCCATTATTATGATATATTCCAGTTGTTGTGCCCGTGTTGTACCAACTAGGTAGGTTCATGATTAGACCTAAGATATTACAATGGCATCAAAAATCTATCAATACTCATGCACTGTACAATGCAGGCTGATTTAAATTACAGGACCATCTGTTTGGCTTCTAACTTCAACCAAGCAAAATATCTAAATCTTTTTGGTCATGTTAGACGTTTAGTCATGTTAGACAGAATGAGGAGTGGGGACTTATACAAAAGCACTTTGTTGGCAGGTCATGATATACATACGGATGTGCATCAAATTCATTCTTGTTTAGACTTTTAGGACATTGTGCATTTGGTGTCCAATGAGGACTCCCACATCCATTTGGGCAAAATAGTGCGTTTAAAACTCCATGTCTTTATTGTTAGCAACTTAGCATGTTGGTATCTTTTGGAGATTTTGTGTTGAAGCACATGCACAACCCGCCGGACCTATCTCAGAATAAATTTGAATAGATAAACTTGGTGAAGATGGGTGGAGCAGCAATCCATTCAATTAGCGCAGCTTAATTTTGAAAGGAAATTTTTTGCCATCATTTCACGAATTCACAAGCTCCTTACTAATTGGAATGGTGACAGCTATTTCAAAAATTTAGATGGAAAATCATATAACATGAGGTGTATATATATTCACAAGCACCTCACACACACACTCTTGTATGCATAACGTCTTCACCGGTATAAACCTCTCGTTATTTCTCACTGCTGGTTTTTGTTCGAAATGCTGTTTTTCACCTTCTAGGCTAGAAAATCTTCGTCGCTTGAAAGGGTTTGCGAAATTAAAAGTCGTGATCCAACGTCGACCTGTTAAAAGCAAGCCGATACAACTTTAAGTTACCTTCATCAATGGAGCAAGATACAGAGCGAGATTAGAGCTTGCGGAATCTGTATGGTGACAGAGACGGTCGACACGAAGAAGCTATTGTCGCAACAAAAACTTGAGGCAAAACTCCATGATCTAGAGGTAACTTTTCCTTCTTTTGTAGTTTGATAGCTGAAAAATTTGTCATTGACTAGTTAATGGCGCGGCATCGCCTCACGTGAGCTTTATACAAATCCATTCGGTTACTCTGTTCAGCTACTTACAAAGTTGAATGGTGTGGAGGTCCTGAAACCATGGAAGAGATCCTTGCAAGGATACATTATAGAGAAGAAGCATCAAGAAACGAAAGAGCCACTTACTTTTTATGATATACAGGTCTATTTATTTTCTAATTTTTTATATTTTTTTCTGCTTATTTATTTATTTTTTTAAATAAATTGGATTTTTGCGAGGGACAATCTTTCCCTCGCAAAATTCCTGATTTTTGCGAGGGAACATTTGTCCCTCGCAAACTTTTGGATTTTTGCGAGGACAAATGTTCCTCGCAAAATCAGAACTTTGCGGGGAAAAGTTGTCCTCGCAAAAATCCAAAATTTTGCGAGGGACAAATAATCCCTCACAAAAATCAGGACTTTGCGAGGAAAATTTTCCTCAAAAGTTTGATTTTGCGAGGAACATACTTTCCCTTGCAAAATCTCGCATTTTGCGAGGGATATGTTTTTCCGCCGCAAAATTCATTTTTGCGACGGAAAAATGATTTTTTCCATCGCAAAAATGGTTTGCGAGGAGAATTTTGCGACGATTTGTTTTCTCACAATAAATTCCGCCGCAAAACCAATTTTGCGACGGAAAATGCATGTTTTGCGACGGAAAAGTTCCGCCGCAAATCGCTTTTCCAAAGAGTGACATACCATCACTTATCACAACCCATGCATATGTATTTGCCCCAAAGATGCAGACAAATTGCACCAAAGCATACGACTGATTGCACCCAAAGATACGGACAAAGATTGCACCCAAGATACTGACAGATTGCACCCAAAGATACAAACATAACCTCTAACCACTATATGCATTCAAACAAGATAACATCTATACAACACACCTACCACATATATGCATACCATAAACATCGGAGTTAGTGTTACAAAGACGCGAACGTACATACTTTCAGAAACCGAAGCGAATGGCCGGAGTAAGTGTCTATCATGGGGCCTCACCGAGTTCACGGCGACTTAATGGCTTACCCACATAGACTAGCCTTTCCTTCCTAACACCAAACGTTTCTAACATATTTGCATTCAATAATCATACCATAACAATACACATAGCACATACATGCATACCATAAACATAAGAGTTAATGTTACAAGACGCGGACGTACCTTCGTTGACTGTGAGACGGCACTTCCGTGAAATCGTACTTTTCTACGGAAAAACGTGAAAACGTCCAATACGCACTTCTCGGGTCAGAATCGGCAGTGATTAGGATTTTGACGCCCTATAGGAGTAATATCACTTTCATTAGTGATTTGGCATTATAACCTGCATTTTAGGTAAAATTACCATTTTGCCCCTATACCCTACTGGCGGAATTTCGCGGCGCCGCTACATAGGCTATTTTCTTCCCAAAATTTCGCCGTAACTTCGACGCATTTATGATTCTTGAAAATAAAGACTAAAATAGCCCTCCCATATGATACCCAAATCATAAAAATAAAGACTACTCTAGCCTTACTAACTATTGAACTAAAGACTAAAACTAAAGACCAGAAAGCACTTACCCGTCAAGACTTCGGCGCACTTCCCAGAGCTTCTCTCTTCTTTCACTCAAGGATTTCGGTTTTCACTTGAGAATGGGGTGAGAAAAATGAAGAGAGCTCTTGCCTTTTATAGGCAAATTTTGGGTCCTAAAGTGTAATTTTCCTTCTCAAATTTTGGGTCCAAAGTTGTAATTTTCCCTTTAATATTTTGAAGAGTGATTCTTGGCCATACAACACACCAAAACGTGCTGCCCTCTCCAAGCCAAAGATGAGCCAATTGGATGATGACACGTGTCCTCATCCGCCCATTTTCCCGACGGCACTTTGATTCGCGTAATTTCGGAGAAATCTCAAAATTATGGATTTACAACTTTGAAGACCTTCTCTTCCTCATCAATAATATCTATTTAAACTTGAATTTTGACTTTAGACAGGGTTCCAACTGTCCTATGAAGTTCTCGAAAAACGTGTCCGAACGCGGTCCTGCTTCGTAACGCATTTCGAAATTACCAACTTCTTCAAAAATTCACCGATTCCAATATGTCAAAATAAATTCAAACTCATGCCTAGATGTTGAGTTAGAATTTATTTTCCTTATATCCAAAAATATACCTATATGCATTTTTCCCTATTTTGTTTTATTAGGAAATGCACAAACGACTTCGTAATTTTCTCCGAAGAGTATAACGGAAGACAAAATTCCACCGATCATTATTTTCCTGACTTTGGAAATCCCATTCCTAGATCTCCAGATAGGATCCGATTCCTAAATATTAATTTACTATTCATCATAATAAATTATATATTAAAATAATAAAATCCAAAACTTCTATCCTAAGTTATCTAAATATTTTTAACTCAATATTATCCCATTTTTTGAGCAAGATTCGGCTGGCCCAAAAAAAATAATAAATATTTTTTTTTAATTAATTAATTAATTAATGATTTATTTATTTACTTTTTCCAAAAAAGGCTCAAAATACCTAAACTCAACTATTTTTCTCCAAATTTCCAATTAATTAGTAAATATATTTTTACTAATTTCAAACCATTTTCCACTAATTTTTGAGCTTTACATAATTATTTCATAATTTTCTTTGCTCAGGCTTAAGTAATTAGCTCAATATTACTTAATTACTTTATTATCACTTGTTGATAATTTTCTTAATTAAGACACTCCTTTATCTTCAAACTTTTGCCTTAACATTAGAATTTCCATGCCTCATGCATTATTTTATAATTTACAAGGGTATTTTCCATAATTTTTCTAAGTCATTTATGTCCCTTAGGGCATTTTCGTCATTTTGGCACTTTGGCCCTTAAATTCCTAATTCAAATTTCTGGGTATTACAAGATGCTAGTTTTGGGAGCGATACATCCGCAATGCGGGAGCGATACATCCGCATGCCGGAGCGATACATTTGCATGCTGGGAGCGATACATTTGCATTGGTTGCGTGCTCATATACTGTTAATGTTGTGATTATCTGTAATACCTATCTGTGTGTAAACATGAGGTTAACTGCTACCCGAGATCCGGTGTATGGGCATTGGACCTCGCCTTACATGATAGTACATGTAAGGATTAGGAACAAAGAAGGCACTCTGTGAGACTGAGCTATAAAGAGGAATTCCAAGGGGCAAAGTCGTAATAATGCACCGAGGGTAGAGTCAAGAGCCGGAAGAAGATTATCAGAGCCTATTGACAAGCATGGATCTAATAAATTTATTTCGAATAGTTTGGTGCCAAAGGCAATGCTAGTCTATGTGGGTCAGCCAATAAGTTGTCGTGAACTCGCGGAGGCCCCCATGATAGACACTTACCCGCCATTCTCGTTTCGATTAATCTGAGTTAGGTTCACCGCCCAAGTCTAGTTAAGGCTTGGTCTAGGTTGTATAGTTACTTTTTGAGAAATGTAATTGTACAAAGCTCAGATATTGTATCACATGAATATTCCTTCGGGATTTTCAATTTAACCAAGATACGCCCGCATCATCATATGTCTGGGTATTTCATATCGCCTACTCGTCATTGTCCAATTGTTAGTGCATTGTTCTCCATTTTCACAGTACTCGATGTAGCACCTCAAACTCCGTCG
>JAMWYP010001001.1:0-11396 GCA_025563575.1 Acacia pycnantha
ATGTTACACTATGTTACGGACCTAGATAAGGCCCAATCACAGGGAGGCCCAACCAAGGGTAGGCGCATCAGATCCGTCATATCCGTAACCCTGGAATATCTCAACTACCCCGGATATCTAGGAATACATCCGCATATGGATAGCGGTTCGGATAATAGGCACGGAATCACGCCAAAGCCGCTCCAGTAGGTCCTATAAATACCCAAGCAATAGACCTAAGGTACACACGCTCTAAACCTAGACTAATCTACATACTTTCACACCGAGCACACACCCCACTCCTTCGGCCAAGCGCGGAGTTGTGTTGATGATCCTCTCTCCGTCACGTGTACTATCACATTGGTACCTGATCGAGACACTTGATCCTATATCAAATCACCAGCCCATACAAGCGGCTGGACATCTGTGTTCTACACCAGAACAGTGGCGCCGTCCGTGGGGATCGATAAATTTCGATTCCCTTGACCAATGAGGGTTAACACCCGCGATACAAGCTGAAAGCGGCCGGAGATGGTTCGAACAACGGAGAGCAACGTCAACCACCCCGGCAACCCACGGCTGCCGGCGATCGACCAACCCTATCGGTGGCAATGAGCGGAGACAATGAAGACCGGTTATCACGGCCGGAAGAGCGCCTCGAGGAACCTCGTGTGGCCCGAATCAAGATCAACACGAAAAGGAGCGAGTCCGAGACGGGTTCATCGGCGGCGACAGGGACATCGTAGTAAGCCACGGGGATCCAATCCGGTAGTAAGTCGGGAAACCCCGGTCCGAATCCGGACTTCCTTACACTCCATAACTGAATGACTCGCCATGATGAAGCATCGAGAATATGGACAAACGTTATACTCTACAATTTCATCGCATCGGCGAGGCGGAACCGGAGAAGGGAACCTAAAAGCACCGGCTATGATCGGGATGACAAAACGTGGGAACCCGAGCCGGGAAGGTCATAGTTCCGTCGGAGAAGACAATAGACAATACTAAAAGGGCGACCTCCTCTACCAAAGAATCGCAAAGGCGGAAGTCCTCCCGGAGCGAAGGGTCGACCCGACATCCCCGCACGATTCTCGTCAGGAAGATATGCTGAGGCTAAAGAGAATGACCCCTTTTCACCAAAATCCTCGAGCACGGTTCCCGGAAAGGCCGAACCTCACCGAGTTTAGTAAATACGACGGTTCGCAGGATCCCACAACTCATGTGGACGACTTTCGATGATCATGATGTGCGAGGCCTTGGAGAACCAATCATAAGTAGGGTTTTCGCCTAACACTAAAGGGACCGGCCCTAAAGTGGTTACTAACCAATGCCTCAGTTCGATAACTAAATTTGATGACTTGGCAAAGGTTTTCGAGTTACAATTCGCAACTAGTAAGCAGCCAAGTCTCAATATACCTTATTCAAAATCGAGGCAACGGCCGCGAATTACTCCAAGCTATTTGGATCGTTTTAATCATGCGGCCACTGCAAGTCGAGAAATTAAAGGAGGAAGTGCACGTCCACCTCTGGCCGATGGCACAGACGGTTCGAGCCGACTCATTTGAATCATTTTTCAAAAGCCGGCTAAGAGCTTAAAGGACTTCATGACAAGGTCGAAGAAATATCTTGAGGTGGAACAAATGCGCCAAGCGAATGCGCGAAGGGACCGGACAAGAACACCCCATCGAGGGATAAAATCCCGATCCAGACGGTCGCAAGCAAGGCCGCGCGAGAAAGGAAGCGATAATAAGCAATATAAACCAAGGACGAGACTTGAAGAATAAATTTGACTATTATACCCCCTCAATGTTCCCGGTCCCGGCTATGGAGGGAAGTAGCGTCGGCCAGAGATGCGGAAGGTCGAAAAACCTCATCCCCTCGGAAAGCGGTCCAACACGGACCCGATCCCGGTGTTGTTCTTTTCACGATTGTAAAGGGCATACCACGGATCAATGCTATGAACTTCGCGAAGCCATCAGAAATTCGTTCGAGAAGGAAAATTGCGTCAATACGTAATAAAAACACAGGGACGCACAAAAGCGAAGCGGCGAGAATGGCCAGATCAAAGCGATCCAGGACCACGAGAATAGAAGAGAGGGCAAGAGGAAGAAGCCGGCATCGAAGGCGGATTTCCCGACACGGAGTTCGATTGCAACGTTATTAGCGGAGCCTTCGGAGGAGGAGGAGATACGCAGAGCCAACGGAGAAAATATCTAAGGAAGTTCTTTCAATAAGGGACCAGGCCAAAGTTTAAAGAAGAATCACACATGGCCGAACAAAATTGAACGACCTCGGCTCATGTTCACAAAGAGGACTTGGCCGACGTACTCCCGACCATCAAGACGGCCTCGTAATCACTGGAACCACTCAGTCGAAACTGCCGAGTCAAGAGGATATTTATAGGCTCTTGGGGAGCTCGGCGAGACATCATCATATGGGATGCCTTCAAGAGAATGAATCTCGACCGGGGAGGACTGAAGCCATGCCAAACCACTCTCGTAGGATTTAATGGCGAATTATCCCTCAAAGGGATATATAGACCTCAGAGCTCACCCTTGGAACGAAGGAAGGTTTCAAATCAGCGAGTAAGATTTATTGTGGGCGATTTCCCCTCCCCCCACAACATCATCACGGGAAGACCAACAATCCACAATTGGGACATCTTTGGTGTCTACTAAGCATCAGGAAGATAAAAATGATAGGCAATAGCAACCAAGTCGTTACCGTCAAGGGTGATCGAGAAAGAGTCAGGGCAGGTGTTACAACGAGACAATCAACGTAAAGCAAGATCGGAACAACGGATCCCGGCACAAAAGATCCAAGAACCGTCAATATGATCGAATTAGACCTACGAGAAGAAAAGGGGACACCTCGGCGGAGCCGAAGGAGAGGTAGAAGATTTCGTACTTGGAATCAATCAAACCATAGTACGAAAGTAGGCGGGGCCTTGACCCCAGACTGCGATTGAGGATAGAAGAGTTTTGGCCAACAATCGAGACGTTTTTGCATGGAGCCCGGCCGACGTCTAGGGCATAGACCCCAATTTCTGCTGTCATAAATTGGCCATACGGCCGGGGTCAACCCGTGTAGCGGAAGAAAAGAGCGAAGGCCCCGAGATAGGCGGGTATTGCCGAACCAACACGTGGACGAACTATTGGAGGCCGGTTTCGTCAGGGACATACAATATACCACGTGGCTTTCCAACGTGGTGATGGTTTCAAAGCCAAATGGCAAATGGAGAGTATGCAGACTATCCGAAACTGAACAAAGCATGCCCTAAAGACGCCTATCCAATGCCGAACATTGATCGGCTCGTAGATAACTCATCAGGCTATCAACCACAGTCGTTCATGGACGCGTATTCGGGTTACAACCCGGATCGCCATACACCCCGATGACCAAGAAGCCACTTCCTTCATAACGGAGAAGGGAAATTACTGCTACAACGTCATGCCGTTCGGCTTGAAAATGCAGGGGCAACCTACCGAGAGGATGATGAATAAGGTTTTCGAGAACCGAGATAGGCCATAACATCGAGGTCTATATCGGCGACATGATTGTCAAATCATGTGATCCCAATGACCACATCAAGAGATCTTGAGCAAACATTTAGCAAGTTAAGGGCGCATCGGATTGGGTGAACCACGCAAAATGTGCGTTCGAAGTATCGGCGAGGAAAATTCCTCGGTTTCTTGCTTACCAAGTAGGAATCGGCGAACCACGATAAGTGTAAAGGCCGTATTAGACATCGAGGCCCCGGGAACAAGAAGGAGGTCCGGCGGTTGACAGGCCGTTTGGCCGCGTTAACAGTTTACGCCCAAATCGGCGAAAGCGCCTTGCCTTTCTTCAAATTACTTAAAAAGGACACTGACGAAGTGGACCGGAGTGTGACCTAGCATTCTCAAAGATTAAGCAATGTTTGGCCACTCACTTGATCTTATCGAAACCACGGACTGGCGAAACCCTCTTCCTACTTATCGGTTGGGAAAGAAGCGGTGAGCTCGGTTACAGTTCGCGAAGGAAAGAATGGCCAAGAACCAATATACTTCGTCAAATAGCTTTGCAAAGCTTCGGAGCTAAGATATCGAAGTTGGAGAAATTGGCTTTCGCCATAATAATGGCGAACGCGTGACTGCGCCCGTACTTCAAGCTCACAAGAATACTTGGTTCGAACCGGCCAACCCGTTCGACGAGGTACTCCATAAGCCGGACACAGCGGGCGAATGATCGGTTGGGCTATTGAGTTATCAATTCGACATCACATACGAAGCACGACATGCTATTAAGTCACAAGCTCTCGCGGATTTCCTCGAGAGAACTAACTCCGATTAACGAAGACCACACTAGCACGGCGACCTCGGAAAGTATATGTCGACGGTTCGTCCCATTCTAAAGGAAGCGGAGCGGAATAATCATAGAGAGCCCCGAAGGAGTGACGATCGAACACTCCCTCAACTAGATTTCCAGACGTCAAACAATCGGAGCCGAATATGAGGCGCTCTGGCCAGGACTCCAACGAGGTCAAGGAGCTCGGCGCACAAGAGTCTCGGTCTTCACCAGGCTCACAACTTTGCCGCCCGGATAGATGGGACATATCGGGCTAAAGGGCCTCTAATGGCTAAGTATCTTAGCAAAGTCAAGAATATCCGAGGTAGAGTTCGAAGAAGTAAAGGTTACCCATATACCAGAGAGGAAAATGTCAGAAGCGGACATACTCTCCAAGCGCTAGCACTAAAGGGACGACCAACCACGAGAACCGTCATTACAACAAAGGTGGAAGAGCCGGCTGCGTAATGGTCATATCCGATGCCACCGATTGGAGGAAGCCCCTCGAGGACTACATTGAGAGGGGAATTATTCCCCTTGGAACGACGAATGCTCAAAAACTGATACGGGAAGCCGCGGTATACACAATGATAGACGATCAGCTTTACCGAAAAGGCTTGCATACACCAATGTTAAGGTGCACAGGCACTCACGAAAGTAGATATGTCCTCGCGAGACCCATGGAGGGACTAACGGGCAACATATGGGTGCAAAGCATTAGCAAGAAAGGCACTTAGGGCGGGTACTGCGGCCCACCATGCGGGGGCGGACCTTAAGCGAATTTGTGAAGGCATGTGATAGTTGCCGAAACACGCCAAAATCATTTGGTCCCCTCCATCGGACATGGAATATATCTACGCCCATGGCCGTTCTTTAAATGGGAATGGATCTACTCGGACCGTTTAAACCGGCCCCGGACAACTTCGATGGCTAATCGTGGCGGTGGACTACTTTACCAAGTGGATTGAGGTAGAACCGCTCGCCACCATCACATCGGCAAGAGTCGGCGCTTCATCCCAGCAGAGCATTTTCTCCAGCTTGAATCCCGTAGAGATAGTGACAGACAATGGCACTCGGTTCACGGACGGGAACTTCGAGGATATGATGGTGGACCTCGGCATCACGCATCATTTTGCATCGATCGAACACCCACGAATCAAACGGATGGGCGAAGGCGGCAAACAAGGTAATCCTCGATGGACTTCGGAAAAAAGATGCAAGAAGGCGGCTTTGTTGGGTCGAAACTGACTTTATAACGTCTTATGGGGAGTTCGCACAACTATCAATCAGCTACCCAGAGACGCCTTTCCGCATGACATATGGATGCGAAGCCATGATCCCGGTCGAAGTTGGTCGACCATCTTGGAGAAGGCTTAGAACCACGGAGGAAGGAGAACCCTCGAATTCAAGGGCGTTGGCAAGCGAGATGGAGCTGGTAGATGAAGTCGAACCACGGCCCATTGCGAGACATAGCGACCAAGCAGGCGATGGCGGCGAAACACAATAGAAAGGTCAAACCCGGGGCATTTGGCCAAGGCGACTGGTCTAAGAAGGGCCGACATCGGTAATAAGAACGCCCGGGGCGGCAAGCTCGCACGCAAATTGGGAAGGACCGTGCGAGTCAAGGAGAAGTTGGAAAAAGGCGTATGTTCTCGAAACAACGACAAGAAAATCCGTCAAGAGGACATGGAATGGCGACAAATTAAGGGCCTACTATAGTTAGGGCCCGATCCTTGGCGAGGATGCCACAACGGACACCCGATGTCGAGTTAAGTTTTTGATTTATTATTTCAAGCTTATTTTGGTTTTGGTCATTTCCTTACATAAACTTTCCTTTCATTGTCGACTTTATAAAGCTAATCGTCTCTTGAATAAATAAATGGTTTGTTGACCAAATGTTCAATTTTAAGAGGGACAAAATGATTCGTTAAATAAGACGGACACAGAGTCTATACACGGTAAATATTTTGATGCATCGAAATTGACACCTAAGTAAGAAGGTGAATGGTCATAACGGACCACGATCAGGTCCACATGGTCAAAGTGTGTCCCAACGCGACCACGGATGAGCATGTGACCATTCACCCCCTTACAGTTAAAAATCCCGGAATACGACTCAGAACCTCGTAGCGCGGTATATATAGACACCTACTCATGCACCTGGTTTCGACACCGAGAGAAGAGTACTAAAGCGGACTCTAATTCTTTAAAGACCACAGCCCGGTCTAAAACTATCCCATGTTGCCTTTGTACGCATGAAGGTAAAAATACGTAGCAGGCTACTTAATTGAATGTTCATTCATAAAGTTAAAAGTTCGGAGGTACAATATACAATCGGCATCAAAAGCCGAAAACAAAGAAAGCGAAAAGAAAAAGACAACAAAAGCTAAGGGGCCCCCTCGCCCACAGCGGCCTCGTCGCCATTAGGTCCGGCCCCGGATGCGGCCTCTTCTGCGGCTTGCTCACCGCTGCTCACTTCGGCATCGGGCGACCTATCTGCGGGAGATAAAGGCGGAGGAATAAGAACACCATCTTGGAAGCGGGAGCGACATCCATTACCACCACGTTCGGTTTACCCCAGGTTTAAGTACTCAATGCAGGCTAGGGCCATCTCGAAGCAATCCGACGCGGTTTTCCTTACCGCCGCCGCCTTCTCGTGGGCGGTCTTCTCCTCCGCCCGAGGTTGCCTCGGACTTGCGCAGCTGCGTACATAACTCGCTACGTTGCTGCGTAAGCCGTTTGACCGCATCCATAGACATAGTGTGGGAGGACTTGATTCCGTTAGATTAGCTTCGGCTTCGACCTAGACGAGTTGGCATCGGCCAATTTATGATTAACCTCCGCCGAGATTCACAGATGCACGCCTCGAGTCGGCATGGGCTCGCGTCGGCACTGGTGGAGTCGACAGAAGATCCTCGCCGGCTTTGTCCGCGGCGGCTTAGGAACTTTTAAGTTCCGTCTTCAGCTCCTCCCTTTCGACCTCAACCTTCTCTTTCTCTGCCTTGGCTGTTTCACCTTTTCCTCGGTAGACTCTAAATTTTCCTTGAGTTCGGGACTCGCGCGAAGCTCGAGCATAATAACCATGGAGATGCGGCCGGGCTGAGATAATCAAGAGCCTGCCAAGATGACCAGGACATATTACAGAGTTCATGAAGGTCCTCGTCTGAAAGAGGTTGAGAGACAAAAGCCGACGTGGCGGAAGAAGGCCATGCGATCCCCTCGAAACGTCCAGCTCCGGGCTGGCTCCGCTTGAAGCCACTTGGTCGAGTACGGTAGCCGATGGGCGCAAAGGAGAAACAAGAATCGGAGACGAGAACTGTTTCGCCTTTTCCAAGGATGGAGGAGATGGTTCGGAACGTGGAGATGTTCGCGGCGGTAGGAAGCGGCGTAGAAGAAGGCACTACCTCGCTTGCGGTTATCAATGACGGAGAAGAAGAAGGTAACACTTCGGGAGCAGTCGAAGCGGTAGCGGTCGAATCCCAGACCTTAGCCTCTTCGGCCACGAAGGCTTTGGGACCATAGAAGCTGCGGGGAGCTCGCTTCCTAGAAGGCTCGGCGGTGGGCGTTTCTGGGAGCTTTCTCTCGGCTTCCCGGCGGTGAGGTATACTCAAGATAATCGGGGTTGATTCATAGCAACTTGACCTGTTACTGAAGCATAAATCTAAAGTCGGATGCTAGTTAGATAACAAAGCGGCGAAAAACAGAATTCAAGTATGCAATAAAGCCATGCGGGAGGGCCGGATGACTCACCGGCCTTCTTAATATAGAAGGCCGCTCTTTTGACACCATGTTCGGCAACGTAAGACACGGTACAGGCGGCATACTCTCTCTCGTCTTGAGAGAGGTCTTTTAACGAGGTGGTAGGTGGAAGAGGAGAAGTGATGGTGCTCGGAGGACCAATAAAGGGAAGCGCCATTCAACGCCGGACCCTCGGCGGCTTTCGAAGCAAGGCACTTCCCGAGGATTGCAACAACTTTAAAGAAAGAGTTTTTGAAATGCTTAAAAAGTACGAAAGAATTCATGAGTTTCCGGTCCGCCTCGGCACGAAGAGAAGTTAGCCCTTTCGGAGAGGCGGTTCCACTACCGGAGAGGGTGAAAGGGAGAAAAAATGAAGGAATAAGGCGGCGGTACGGAATAGCGGGTTCCATTGTCCCATAGATAGGCGAGCAGCGCTTGGATAAGCCCACCCGTTCGGGTGAAGGCGAGAAGGAGCCGGATGAAGGTAGTGTAAGACGGACATTTGGAACCCGTAAACGGAAGCGAATACGAGGCGGGTCATATAATCCAGATAGAAAAGAAAGAAATTAGGAGAGCACTGGTTCCCGAAGGCCTGAGATCGGCTCATCCTCCTCGGGAGGAAGAGCGACATCCGATGACCCGGAGACCCCACTTTATCCATATCCGTCTTGGTCATCGGCGAACGTATGGTTAGCATTTCGCTAGTCACCCGGGATACTTGGAGCAACGAGGCGGTGAAGGACTATCGGAGTCGCCTCAGGTTCGGAAGCTAAAGACGAGGGAAGACGTAGACTCCATTTACCTACAACAAAATGAAATAAAACTAAAGTCGAACTAGGCGAGAATACACGATGACGACAAATCGAGAAAGGAAGACCCTTGAAGTGCGCACGGGGCTCGGCTAACGAATTATGCCGACATGAGCCCGGGATGACTTCGGCCATACGGTCTTGCCCACTCGCAATAAGGAAGAACTCTCGGCAACACAATCCCAGCAGGGGCCGTGATAGCCCAGTGTACGACCCAGAGCTCGGACGGACGATGCGTTTGGTAGGCGCTTATCGGCTCGGCTAAAGAGGCTCGAATGCGATAAACTATGAAAATCTGGCCTAATAAGGCGGGTTCGATGGCTGGGTCCGGGAACCACGGTGGAGCCTCCCACCCGCTTCGCCCAGGCCCGACCACGGAGGGCTAAAGGCCGTTTCTCCTCCTCGGATAAGGAGGTCCCTAGCAAACCAATAACTAAAAAAGGGATAACGCTCGAAGCACCTCATCGTCGTTAGGATCTAAAGGCGTGAGAAGACGAAGAATGTTTTCCCTATCCATCAAGAGCTCAAACCTATACAACCAACATAAGGGTAAGAAGGAGGGAAACAACTAAGAGCAGGACACTCAAAAGGACAAAACCTATGGGTTCGATAGCTCTACTCATAAACACTCACTTGAGAAAACCCGAACACGGGGCACACCGGCAAAGAAAAGGGGAAGAGGGAGAACTAAAATGCTAGAACAATATAAAAGGATAAAATACAGAATACGCGAACCTTGCGGAAAATCGACACCGGCGAAGGTAGATGAACAATTCCGAACAAGAAAGAAGCTTTGATTCTTGAGTATACGAGACCTTTGGAAGTTAAGAACGAAATTCGACTTTGCGCGAGAAGAATTCCGTGTGTGGGGAGAGTGAGCGAATTGAAAAAGTGGGCAAAAAGAGAAATGCCGGCGAGTTATATCGAGAGGAAAGAAGGAGGAAATTCAAAACAAAAGAAACCCAACCGGCGAGGGTAACCACGACTTTTCACCCCAAAGGTGAGAAGGCGTGTAACGTACCACGAGCATTAAATGCGCACGAAATTCGGGGCGGCGGACACGAGGATCAAAGCACCTCCCAATCTCGGGAAGACGGAGGTGTCATAGGCAATCATGGCGGCATCGGAGGAGGTTTCCCAAGAGTCACACCGAGGAAGTAACAACGGCCGGAGCTTCAATGACGAGCCTTGGTGCCGGTATCTGCCTCGGTCGGATTGAGTGCCGGGTTTTGATTCGCACCATCTCACGCTTGTAGCTCGGCGGTCCAAACCACGGCTTTCTCCTCGGATGTCGGCCACGGCCAACCGCTTGCAAACCCAAGGCGCCCGGCCACGACATCGCATTAGAGATTGAGGGACACCCCGGCTCATCGACCCTCGAAGCCGTTACCACGTACCCGGAAATGAACTCAACAAATCCTAGCACCGCCGCGAGCGTCGAAATGGGTAACACCTCGGATGACATTTATAAAAACAGCCATATACCCGGCGGTCAAAACCTTGAACTACTGGGGTGAAACTTCTTACGGACCTAGATAAGGCCCAATCACATGGAGGCCCAACCAAGGGTAGCGCATCAGATCCGTCATATCCAGTAACCACGGAACATCTCAACTACCCAGGATATCTAGGAATACATCCATATGGATAGGCGATTCGGATAATAGGCACGGAATCACGCCAAAGCCGCTCCGGGTAGGTCCTATAAATACCCAAGCAACGGCCTAAGGTACACACGCTCTAAACCTAGACTAATCTACATCTTTGTCACCCGAGCACACACCCCACTCCATCGGCCAAGCGCCGAGTTGTGTTCGGTGATCCTCTCTGTCCGTGTGCTATCACATTGGTACCAGGATAGAGACACTAGATCCTATATCAAATCACCGGCCCATACACGCGGCTGGACATCGTGTTCTACACGAGAACGAGAAGGGAAATGAAGATTTGAAAGATGAGGGAAGATGACTTGAGTTGTTTGGTTGGAAGAAAATGAAGGGGTGGTAGTTGGTAGTAAAGAATTAGGAAAAGTCTATTTTACCCTCAAAAGAAATTAATTCAAAATAAAAAAGAAAAATATTTTTCTTACTAAAATATATTTTAAAAATATATATTCTTGTTAAGTTCAAACATGGGTAAAAAAAAATTTCGTCAAGTTCGAACTTCCCGCCAAGTTTAAATTTCAGTGGCAAATTTATCCAAAATTGTGAATAGTGACATGGGAACTTGAATTGGTGGGATCTCAAGTTAACTTACAAATGAGGGAAAGAGTGGTGGGCTTGGAGCTTGGGTCTGGGCACTTGATACACCAACATGTTTTTAGGAGGAACTTTATTAAGTTCTCATTCACTCTCCCAAGTTCTTTGAACCAAGCGGGGCCTTAGTATTCATGTATCACGGCCGGCGAAAAGAATTGATCTAAACGTTTAGAGAGACACCTCACTTGTTTTTAAATTACATATAGCGGTAAAGATGAAAATTTAAAAGTATATGAGGTGTCTCTCTTGATCTAGGTTAATTTTGGGCGGTCAGGTACCTGAATGC
>JAMWYP010001002.1:0-11358 GCA_025563575.1 Acacia pycnantha
TAGATAATAGGGTTAAATACCAATTTTGCCATAGAAGTTGTGGTTAGGGAGCATTCAACACCCAGAAGTTTTTTTGGTATCATTTTTGCCCCGGAAGTTTAAAAAAATAGCAATCTTGACCATTGAATTGTTGTTCTTCTTTGTAAACGTTAAGGGAAAATTTGCTCCTAAAAAAAATTCTAGGGAAAATTTTCTCCTAAAAAAATTCCAGGGCATATTTGCTCTTTTTTGTAAACTATTAGGGCAAAAATGACACTTCTGGGTGCTGAATGCTTCCTAGTCAATACTTCCGTGGCAAAAATGACATTTAACCCTAGATAATATATTCTATTTGTGAAAAAACGCCCTTGCCCCTATTCAAGTCTGTAATACCCCGAAATTTGAATTAGGGAATTTAAGGGCCAAAGTGCCAAAATGACCAAAATACCCCTGGGAAGGGTAAATGACTTAGGAAAATGGTGAAAAATCTTAAAAGGCAGAGAAATAATTATTTAAATTGAGAGAGTAGATTATCTCTAATTGAGGTAATTTAAATTGTAAACTTGGAGAAATTGTATAAGAATACCCAAAAGTATTGAAATGACCGTAATACCCAGTAAATGCTAAGATAATGCGGGAGGGATGAAAACAAAGATGTCAATACAAAAGTTATGAGGTAATGAGGCATGCTAATTAAGAAAATTATCAACTATTGATAAGAAAGTAATTAGGTAATTATTGGCTAATTACTTAAGCATAAACGAAGGAAAATTCACCAATAATTATGGGAAGCTCAAAAATTAGTGGAAAGTGGTTGAAAATTAGTAAAAGTATATTTACTAATTAATTGGAAATTTTGAAGAAAAATAGATGAGTTTAGGTATTTTTAAGCCTAAATGCAAGAATGGACCAATAGGAAAATTTTGTAAAAATTATGTGAAAATAATTATTTAATTAATTAAATAATTAATTAATAAAAAAAACGAAAATCAAGGGCAGAGGAAAAAAAAATAATGAAAAGGAAAAAAGAGAAAAACAAAGGGATATATATATGTATAAGTTTGCAACTTGCAATTAAAATATAATATAATTAATTAAAGTGAAAAAGGGTGAATAGTAAAATGGGAATTAGGAAACGGATCCTATCTAGAGATCTAGGAATAGGATTTCCAAAGTCAAGACAAAATATGGATCAGTGAGTTATTATCTTCCATTAAACTCTCACGGAAGTTAATTCTGAAGCCGATAGGGCTTTTTCCTAATAAGACGAAATAGGGAAATTCTGAGAAAAGGGCAAGGTTTTCAAAGGCGTGGTTCAGAATTTTGAGATTTCTTAGAAATTACGCAAATAGGTCCCGCTCGGAAATGGTTTAAAGAATATTCCCAAAGAATATTGCGTGGACAAAAGAATATTCTTGGAACAAAAGAATATTCGGTGGTATATTCCCGTGGAATATTACATTGAAGGTTGAGAAAAGACCAAAATGCCCTCGCAAATTTTCCTATAAATAGCCCCTCTTCTCTTCAATTCTCACACCATTTCAAGAAGAGAATTTTGGTTCTAGAGAGAGGTTTTAGAGAGAGGAGCTCGGGGGAAAAAACGTGAAGTCTTTAGGTAAGTTTTCGTGCAGAGCTTTTAGTCTTCGTAGTTCTTTCAATAGTTAGAGTAGTAATGCTAGAGTAGCCTTTATTTTTCAAAGTATGATTAGATATCATATGATAGGGCTATTTTAGTCTAGAATTTCGAAAATCATAATTGCGTCGAAGTTAAGCGAAATTTCGGGAAGAAAATTTGTAAGAGTAACGAAGTCGGGGCGAAATTCCGCGATTAGGGGTATAGGGGCAAAATGGTAATTTTTACCTAAAATGCCGTTTATAATGCCAAATCACTAATGAAAGTGATATTACTCCTATAGGGCGTCATAAATCCTAATATCTTGCCGTTACTGCTGCCGAAGTGCCGTGTTGGACGTTTTCACGTTTTTAAAAGAAAATTACGATTTGGAAGCGGAAGTGCGTCAATCGCGGGGGTACGTCGCGTCTTTGTAACATTAACTCTTATGTTTATGGTATGCATATATGTGCTATGTGTATTGTTATGGTATGTTTATTGAATACAAATATGTTAGAACATTTTGGTCCGAGAAGGCAAGGCTAGTCTACGTGGGTGTGCCATAAGTCGCCGTATAAGTCGGTGAGGCCCCATGGTAGACACTTACCAGCCATTCGTTCGGTTTACGGAAGTATGTACGTTCGCGTCTTGTAACACTAATTGATGTTTATGGTATGCATGTATGTGTTAGGTGTAGGGTATGTGGTAGCTTATGGCTCGTGGTATGTCTATGTCTTTGTTCCTATGTTTACGTTTGCTATGGGCGATATATCTGCATGCTTTTGGGCGATATATGTATACATGCTATTGGGCGATATATGTAGGACCGAGGAGAGAGCCAAGCAGCCCGAGTAGAAGACCCAGCTGAAGACTTCCTTTCGATGTTTCGTGACTTCTTTCCTTTGTTATTATCATTTTGAAATACTCAGTTACTGTATCGTAGTTGTAACCAGCCAGACTTACGGCAGTTTATGAATACATATCAGTTACTTTTCCGCTCAAATGCTCTACTCTGATGTTTTGAAATGATGTTTTGGAAAAAAAAATTATACTGCTTGTGAAAAGTCGGGTTGTTACATTTGGTATCAGAGCTAGTTAAGTTAACCATGATCGGGGGTTCTCACAGTGTGATCTGTGACGAAGCATTGGCTCTTACCCCGACATGGCCAGTGAGCTGGTTGCCTTTGGCCGAGAGGCGGGCGTAAAACTAGCGGGCGAGGTACGATTTGTTGTCACGGCGTGGATATGTACCACCCCACTTCGGTACATTAACTCGATAACCCCGATATCGGTATCCGATCACTCGATCACTCGATATCGACCTTTGATCACTCGATAAGCGCCGGTTTGTAATGGACGTTAATTCCATTCTAGCACGAGCTCATACACTGGGAGCTGGGAAACGCCAGATGAAACTCGAGACCAATAAAGATAGTACATGTAGTATTTGACTCATGTAGAGGAACTTCCGATCCGTATTTCGTGCCCATTTCTACGTAGAACGAACCAACGAAATGTTGAACAAGAGGAGGCAGTTGTGTGCTCATTTGTGGTGAGTGCGAAAAGGCTGAGGCAAGTGTGAATGCTAGAGTAGTAAAAGGCGGGCGCCGTGTGAATACTAAGCGCGATAGAGTCTAGAGACTAGTGTGATAAAGTCTGCGTTATGCGGAATGTCTTCCTCGTATCTAACGTTTCCCTTAATAAAGGAAAAGGAAGGCGACATGGCGAATGTAAGAGGCTTTCGACCGTGATCGTGTCATTGAGTAGGAGGTATTTTGTGTTATCATGGTGTGTGGGAACCATGGAAACATTTAAAGTATCTTGTGTTGCCATGGTGTAGTCCAAGGAGACATTTTGGTATTTGTGGTGTCGACTGCGGTGTATGAGCCACGGGAGACACTATATATCAAGGTACGATATGACAAGATCGTAGTAGTCAAACCAAAGCGAATTCTCGATCACCAGGAGGAGCAGCTGACAGACAAAGTGAAGATCCGACGTGTATAGCCCAGAGTCAGAGTAGGACGGAGTCTAGTTAGTATAAAGTCTAGTGGTTTGAGTACAAATTTCGAGGACGAAATTTTGTTTAACGGGGAGAAATGTAATACCAGAAATTTGAATTAGGGAATTTAAGGGCCAAAGTGCCAAAATGACCAAAATACCTACAGGAAGGGTAAATGACTTAGGAAAATGGTGAAAAATCTTAAAAGGCGGAGAAATAATTATTTAAATTGAGAGAGTAGATTATCTCTAATTGAGGTAATTTAAATTGTAAACTTGGAGAAATTGTATAAGAATACCCAAAAAGTATTGAAATGACCGTAATACCCTGTAAATGCTAAGATAATGCGGAGATATGAAAACAAAGATGTCAATACAAAAGTTATGAGGTAATGAGGCATGCTAATTAAGAAAATTATCAACTATTGATAAGAAAGTAATTAGGTAATTATTGGCTAATTACTTAAGCATAAACGAAGGAAAATTCGATAATAATTATGGGAAGCTCAAAAATTAGTGGAAAGTGGTTGAAAATTAGTAAAAGTATATTTACTAATTAATTGGAAATTTTGAAGAAAAATAGATGAGTTTAGGTATTTTTAAGCCTAAATGCAAGAATGGACCAATAGGAAAATTTTGTAAAAATTATGTGAAAATAATTATTTAATTAATTAAAAAAAAACGAAAATCAAGGGCAGAGGAAAAAAAAAATAATGAAAAGGAAAAAAGAGAAAAACAAAATATATATATATGTATATAAGTTTGCAACTTGCAATTAAAATATAATATAATTAATTAAAGTGAAAAAGGGTGAATAGTAAAATGGGAATTAGGAAACGGATCCTATCTAGAGATCTAGGAATAGGATTTCCAAAGTCAAGACAAAATATGGATCAGTGAGTTATTATCTTCCATTAAACTCTCACGGAAGTTAATTCTATAGTTGGAATAGACATTTACGGTATGGAAGAGAAGGTTTTCAAAGCGTGGTTCCATAATTTTGAATTTTAGAAATTACGCAAATCGGAGTGCCGATCGGGAAATGGTTTAAAGAATATTCCAAAAGAATATTACGTGGACAAAAGAATATTCCAAAAGAATATTCTGTGGACAAAAGAATATTCTTGGAACAAAGAAATGATACGTGGTATATTCGGTGGAATATTACGGTGAAGGTTGAGAAAAGACCAAAATGCCCCCATAAATTTTCCTATAAATAGCCCCTCTTCTCTTCAATTCTCACACCATTTCAATAAGAGAATTTTGGTTCTAGAGAGAGGTTTTGGAGAGAGGAGCTGCGGGGAAAAAAAAGCCGGAAATGTTGAGGTAAGTTTTAAGTCTAGAGCTTTTAGTCTTCGTAGTTCTTTCATAGTTAGAGTAGTAATGCTAGAGTAGCCTTTATTTTTCAAAGTATGATTAGATATCATATGATAGGGCTATTTTAGTCTAGAATTTCAAAAATCATGTTTGCGTCGAAGTTAAGCGAAACTTGGGAAGAAAATTTGTAAAAGTACGAAGTCTTGGCGAAATTCATGAGATTAGGGGTATAGGGGCAAAATGGTAATTTTTACCTAAAATGCCGATTATAATGCCAAATCACTAATGAAAGTGATATTACTCCTATAGGACGTCGAAAATCCTAATCTAACTGAATTCTGTTGCCAGTGCCGCCCATTGGGCGTTTTCACGTTTTAAGAAGTAGAAAATTACGATTTAAACGGAAGTGCCGTCTCTGAGTCATGAAGCCCGTCCGTCGTCTTGTAACATTAACTCTTATGTTTATGGTATGCATATATGTGCTATGTGTATTGTTATGGTATGTTTATTGAATACAAATATGTTAGAACATTTTGGTCCTTAGAAGCAAGGCTAGTCTACGTGGGTGTGCCATAAGTCGCCGTATAAGTCGGTGAGGCCCCCATGGTAGAACACTTACACCACCATTCTGTTCGGTTTACGGAAGTATGTACGTTCGCGTCTTTGTAACACTAATCGATGTTTATGGTATGCATGTATGTGTTAGGTGTAGTGTATGTGGTAGCTTATAATGCGGGATGGTATGTCTATGTCTGTTTATATGTTTACGTTTGCTATGGGCGATATATCGCATGCTTTTGAGCGATATATGTATACATGCTATTGGGCGATATATGTAGGACAAAGGAGAGAGGCAAGCGGCCGAGTAGAAGCCATTGAAGACTTCCTTTCGATGTTTGGCGGAAGTCTTTCCTTTTGTTATTATCTTTTTGAAATACTCCCGATTCTTGTATCGTAGTTGTAACTGCCCAGGACTTACGGCAGTTTATGAATAATATCGCTTACTTTTCCGCTCAAATGCCCTACTGCGATGTTTTGAAATGATGTTTTGGAAAAAAAAATTATCTGCTTGTGAAAAGTCGGGTTGTTACAAAGTCACACAAGTAACAAAGTTTGAATGTAATGATTTCAAAGGGCAATGAAGTATTTTGATTTTCACAGTTGAAATATATTACCCACAGTTCACTTGAGACTTGTTTGATATTTGATGATTTTAAGGGATCTGTTTATACTAATATGGCTTCCCTAGGACCTGAGCGTAGTTCCCCCTAATTTGAATCTTTGGAGCAGCAAATATGGGAAATCATGTTGGCTATAAATAAGTTCCCCCTCTTGGGTTGCACCATCTTCTTCTTCATCATCTTCTGCTGATGATGCGCAAAATATTTCATCCTTGCCTGACATTGATGATGGTTCTCTCATCACACAAATAATATATACATATATATGTATATGTATAAATATGCATGAAATAAATTATAGAATTGAACCCAGATTCTTAATAAATTATATTTCAACCTCACAAAATTTCAATATTTTTATTTTAGTCTCTACTAAAGTTTTGTATAAGGGCTAAAATAAAAATATTGAAAACCTATAAAATGAAGTTACTTTCATGGAAACTTAGGATTACTATTACGTAATTTTTACACCCTAATCGCATTTCTGGCTCCGCCTCTTATTACGTTAGGGGGACGTGTAAACTTAAAGAGGGCCATGGTGGACAGTTGACGCCGCGAGTTTAAAATTTCTAGCTAGTTTCCATGTGTACATCCAAATTCGATGTACGTGTCTAAACATGTGTTATTTAATCATTTGATTGAAGACAGAAATGCATTTAGTACTCTAACTTTGTACAAAGTTTCAGTTTGGCCTCTTAATTTTAAAAAGCATATTTTCAATTATTTCACCCTAATATCGTTAGTCTCCAAATGATGCTTTTTTGTAACTGATTATTGTTATTTTAAAAAATAAACTTAATATGGCGGCATTTGAAAATGTTTTCTCAACCTTCAAAATTTCAATATATGTTGACATTCTTTGTTAATTAACAACGTTAGGCATAAATTAAAGGATCAAAAAGACACTTTGTAAAATTAAAAGACAAAAATGAAACATTGGGCGGCGAAGTTAGAGGACTAAATATATACTATTACCTTTGATTAAATTTAAACAGTTTGATTTTTGAAAATAAAATAACTATATGGCCTAAATTATATGTACTATATATATGGTATATGGTATGTACTCATTTCTATTCAAAATCACTTCAATTAATTCATTAAAAAAAGAAAAAGAAATAAAAGTGAACTCATTAAAGCTTTCTCAAACTGATTTCTTTTTAACCTTTATCCACATTAAATAAAATTTTGATGGA
This sequence comes from Acacia pycnantha, assembly GCA_025563575.1. NCBI lineage: Eukaryota > Viridiplantae > Streptophyta > Magnoliopsida > Fabales > Fabaceae > Acacia > Acacia pycnantha. The sequence goes on from JAMWYP010001002.1 coordinate 7,287, forward strand.
AAGAGGAAAAATACAAATAATTACATTGAAGCATTAATTACAAGAGTAAAATTAATAAATAAGTATTAATAACTCTTCAAGTATCTTATATTGTGGACAATTTTTGTTGTCCTAAAAGTGATTAGTTTTGTGCACCAAACTATATATATTACACGAGAAATTCTTAAGTGAACGTGGTTTATCCGTCATTTGTGTTATGACAGTTAAAATATAATAACTCAACTAACATTAATCCTTGTGGGTTACTCATGTATTTCATATTTCTATTTTTCTTAAAAAATGATTCCCTTAATTAAGATTTCACATGTAATGAAAAAGTGAATCTTGTAATTTTATTAATATACCAGCTAATATATAGGAGCTGCCCAATCAACTTACAAGTTGTTATAATTTAACTGGCCAAACTACAAATAACGTGGCAAACCAAGTTCATATAATAATCTCTCTATATTACCTATGTTGAAGAAATCATGATTTCATGGCTTGTGTTCAGTGTATACGCATTTCCTAATTTTGTTTTCAACCAATTTAAAACAAACTAGCATTGAATTAAAATTTCAATACTCCATATTTAACATTTTATAAAAATATTATTATAATTTTATTTAAAAAATGTATAAATAAATTTAAACAATTAAAATCAACGTATCCACATTGGATTCACTATTCTCACATAACTCACCGGATTCAATATTATAATTAAGTAATTCTAATATTTTACCCTCACCCAATGATATGCTTAATATATTCAAGAGTAAATACGCTTACGGTCTTGACAAAAACACGGACCCCAATTTTGACGACCATCACCTTTGATTCGTCGTCTTTATAGGACTAAAAGGCCTTTTGAAATTGTGAGGATCAAAAATGTCATGATTCAATCTTTATCGTCCTTTTTATGGACTAAAAGGACTTTTTTTGTCAGGGGACCAAATGGGGTCCATGTTTTTCAAAGATCGAAGGGTATTTACTCTATATTCAATTTATTCTATAATAGAGTTTATCTTGAATAGTATTGAAGTAATTTGAGTTGTTTAATAACCATCACCCTTATGATGTTGTACAAGTCTTTTAAGTCAAAGTTATTGTTTTTAACATTCTTTAATATATTTTTTTAAAAAAATTTAACTTATTATGGATAAAATTTAAAGGAACCCTCTTTTGGCTAACTGAAGTAGTAAACAAAGGCATTTTTCTTGGCTAAAGTAGTAAATGATGAAATGGTTAACTAAAGAAAACGAGGCATTGATCCGCGCCAACTTATACGTCATCGTGATATTATTAGTTTAGTATTCCCTCCAATCCTAAAACTAAAAGATATAGTTGACTGTTTTGAAAATATTAAAAATATAATTAAATTACTTTAAAATATTTATATCTATCATTTTTTTTTCTAAATTATTTTGTTTAACTTATAGATTGATATATAATCTACAATGGCGGATCTTGGAGAAAATGTTTTGGGGGTCAAATGTATACTTATTAATTAAAAATTTTATGATTGTATAACATGTTTAAAATATTATATTAAATTTTACATCATATTAATTTTTTTAAAAAAAAAAAATTATGAGGTTGTCATGATTTCTTGGACTTTTGATATTAAGAGTAAAATGATGATAATTTGTTAATTATTCCTTTACAAATTATTTCTTGGACTTTTGATACTACTTGTTCTTAATTTTTCATTGTAGGTGTTTAAGAAGAAAATTTGAGATTTTGGAGGGTCAGAATGAATGTTTTGAGGACTGGGAAAAGTTATAGAAAAGTCCTGGAATTTCTGAAAATTGTAATCAATGACGAAAAGGGACTAAGGAAAATTACAGAAAAATACCCATAGTTTTCAAATTATAGCCTTTATCTCAAAGTTTCAAAGATTTATACTTTAATCCCTTTTTAAAAAAAAATCATTTAAAAAAAAAAAACTAAACTTTTTTTTTTTGGGGGCATGCCCCCGGCCTAATGAAGATCCGGCTAATGATATTGACATATAATATTGTTACGGTGTAGAACACGAGATGTCAAAAGCGTGTATGGGGTGGTGATTTGATATAGGATCTAGGGTCTCGATGCAGGTACCAATGTGATAGCCCACAGACGAGAGAGGATCATTGCCCAAGCAGCGCTTGGCGGTGGGTGGGGTGTGTGCTCAGTGTGACAGTATGTAGATTAGTTTAGGTTTAGAGCGTGTGTACCTTAGGCTTTTGCTTGGGTATTTATAGGACCTAAACGGAGCTTTGGCGTGATTCCGGCCTATTATCGGCCCTTGCCTATCCTTATGCGGATGTGTTCCTAGATCTCAGGGGTAGTTGAGATATTCCAGGGTTACGGATATGACGGATCCGTGTGCCTACCCTTGGTTGGGCCTGTCATGTGATTGGGCCTTATCTAGGTCCGTAGCATTTGCCCCCGGCCGGTAGTTCAAGGTTTTAGAATGCCAGGGTATATCTGTTTTTATAAATGTCATCAGAGGTGTTACCCATTTTCCGACGCTGCGTCGGGCTAGGATTTGTTGAGTTCATTTCCACAGGTACGTGGTAACGGTTCGGGGAGTCGATGAGCGGGGTGTCCCTCAATCTCTCATGCGATGTCGTCTTTGGCGCCTTGTGGTTTGCGGGCGGTTGGCCGTGGCCGACATCCCGGAGAGTGCCGTGGTTTGGACCGCCGAGCTACAAGCGTGAGATGGTGCGAATCAAACCTGCACTCCAATCGGCCGAGGCAAGATACGGCACCAAGGCTCGTCATTGAAGGTCGGGGCCGTTGTTATTTCCACGGTGTGACTCTTGGGAAACCTCCTCGATCTTGCCATGATTGCCTATGACACTGTCTTCCCGAGATGGGGGAGGTGCTTTGATCCTCGTGTCCGCCACCCAATTTCGTGCGCATTTAATGCTCACGGTGATGCGTTACACGTCTTCTCCCCATTTTGGGGTGAAAAGTCGTGGTTACCCTCGTCGGTTGGGTTTCTTTTGTTTTGAATTTCCCTCCTTCTTTCCTCTCGATATAACTTCCTGGCATTTCTCTTTTTGCCAACTTTTTCAATTCGCTCACTCTCCCCACACACGGAAATTCTTAGCGCAAAGTCGAGTGCTGTTCTTTCCTTCCGGTGTCTCAAGAATACTCACGAAGAATCAAAGCTTCTTACTTGTTCGAATTTTTCATCTACTTTCGCTGTGTCGATTTTCTGCAATCTTCGCGTATTCAGGTATTTTATCTTTTTATATCATTCTAGCATTTTAGTTCTCCCTCTTCCCCTTTTCTTTGCTGGTGTGCCCCTGTATTCTGGGTTTTCTGGGTGGAGTGTTTGTGAGTTGAGCTATCGAACCCATAGGTCTTGTCCTTTTGAGTGTCTGTTCTTAGTTGTTTCCCCCTCCTTCTTACCCTTATGTTGGTTGTATAGGTTTGAGCTCTTGATGGATAGGGGAAAACATTCTTCGTCTTCACATCAGCCTTTAGATCCTAACGACGATGAGGTGCTTCGTGAGCGTTATCCCTTTTTTAGTTATTGGCTGCTAGGGACCTCCTTATCGAGGAGGAGAAACGGTCTTTAGCCCTCCGTGGTCAGTTGCAGAAACTCTTCCCTTATTGCGAGTGGGCAAGACCGTATGGCGAAGTCATCACAGGCTCATGTCGGCATAACTCGTTAGGCGAGCACATGCCGGACTTCAAGGGTCTTCCTTTCTCGGTTGTCGTCATCGGGTGGTCTGCCTAGTTCGACTTTAGTTTTATTTCATTTTGTTGTAGGTAAATGGAGTCTCCGTCTTCCCTCGTCCTTGACTTAGAGCCGGAGGCGGACTCCAATAGTCCTTCACCGGCCTGCGTTCCAAGTATCCCCTGGTGACTAGCGAAATGCTAACCATCCGTTCGGCGGTGGGAAAGGCGGATATGGATAAAGTAGGGTCTCAGGGTCATCGGGATGTCGTCTTTCCCCAAGGAGGATGAGCCGATCTGTGCCACTCGGGAACAGGCTCTCCTAATTTCTTTCTTTTCTCGGGATTATATGACCGGGCTCGGTGGTCGCTTTAAGTTTAGGGTTCCGAATGTCCGATCTGCCCTACCTTCATCGGGCTCC
>JAMWYP010001003.1:0-11329 GCA_025563575.1 Acacia pycnantha
ACTAATTATCGACCGGTCCTAAATATGTGACCGGTGGCATATTTGTAAATATAAAGAACTTCTTATTCTGATCAATTTTTCATAGATCTTATCCGCACTGTTAAAATAACAACCGGCCTTAAAAATGTTAATAAAAAAATTGAAATATCAAATACTTTTATGTAGAAATCTCATCAAGGCATACTTATATTTTCTACACTCCAAAATAATACGGAAAAATATAAATATAAAGGTATTAAAGTTTTAAGAACGAACATATATAAAAGCCGGTCTTAAAACTTTGATTTTTAAGACCGAACTTAAAATTTGTCCGTACTAAAGTTTAAATAAAAAGTAATAAATGTTAAGACCATAGTTACAGAATGACCGGTCTTAAAAGTTAGACTTTTAAGAACGGACCAAAAATTTGGCCGGTACTAAAGTTTGAATAAAAATTAATTAATTTTAAGACCGGACATATATAGAGATCGGTCTTAAAGGTTATCTTTTAAGACCGTATATGTGTATTTGTCCGGTCTTAAAAATGAAGCGCCAAACGTTAACTTCACGCGGAAGCTTTTGTCACTCTCACATTGTCACTCTCATACTCTCACCGAAGAACCCCGTTCACGTTGCGAAACCCTTCCTGTTCCATTACCTCTCTTCCTCGCCCGCGCACCGTTAGCCTCTCGTTACTCCCTCATTTTCTCGTGCATTCCTCTCTTACTGTCTTGAAAATGAACGGTGAAAACGATTCCACTCGTGTTCTTGAAACTCCAGATATCGGTTTGACCGGGAGGGTCGGACAAACGAACCCTCTTCATCTCACATTGAGCCTCTCTCGCCGTGCACGCCGTGGTAGAAGCGGCACACGAATGATGGAAGTATCCCTTAGTCGGAATACCGGGACGAAGCTCGAGATTCATTTTGATGAAAATTTGCAACCTTTCGGTCCTAATAAAAGCACATATACTAGTTTTGTCGGCGCTCTAGTACGCAGCAAGGTTAGCATTTTGACCGATGAGTGGAAAAATGTGGACCAAAAACAATAAAGGATCCTATGTGGGACACTATCCGGCTTACATTCACCGTCCCCGAGTCCGAGAAGTTCAAAGACTCAACATTGTCTTATTGTGCCGAGCGGTTCAGAAGTTTAAGACCTTTCGGCTAACACTTATATTTTTGCCGAGGAGAAGCCCGACCATCAACCCCGGGACAAGTACAAATTTATTGATGAACAAACTTGGCAACAATTTGTTCGAAGCGGACCACTCCTCGAAGCTCGTGAGTTATATTTAGTTTTGTTTGCACTTTTGTTTGCTTATTAACCCGTGAGGATATGTGAATGTTATTGTGTACATCTAATCCTCGTTAGTTAAATGGTTTGGTGTGTGAATAGAAGTATACATTTGCTGCCTTTGTCCCGCATGAGAGGAGCATGTCCTAGTTCCATGCAAGTTTGATATGTAAACCGTGTAATGGCCATGGTTAGACGTTGTCGTTAGTTAGTTAGTTATTCTAATATGTGTAGGAACCATTTATGATGAATGAATGAATTGACCGAGTTGGCAGCATTTCGCAACTCCCTTTCCTTTGGTTTTCCCAATTTCTTCTACAATGCTACATCTTCCTTAAGTAAAATGTTGAAACTTGATGAAGTGAATTTGACTAATGTTTAACGGTCATATCAAGCGTAAGTTCTCTAATTTCGTTAGTGACATGGCTGGAATTCATAATTGATATATAGTTGTTTTCAATCCCGATTCACGTAAAATAAGGGAAAAATATCAGAGATTGGGAGAAAGAATGATTGCCCACACAGGCTTCTCGCGGCGGATATGAAAAGGCCGAAAAGATTTGATGGCACCAAACGGAAGAGATTAGAAGATGAAGTGAATCCAATCCTTCTACGGTAGTTGACCACCGCCATCTCCAATACGTCGCGAGGAGCTCGGTTGTATATTCGGCAAAGCCAAGCGGCGCCTACACGAGTGAAAAACTCGTGTAGTTGCCGAACGAATTGTAAGTATCGATATTGTTATTTTTTACTTACTAAACATGTTTCATCACTAAGCTTCTCGTTATCCGTATCTTACAGAAGATCTTAAAAAGAAAGAGGCAGAGGGATCTTTGCGTCGGACGGGAGGAATGATGTTCGACCGCCGCGACCGGAAACCGATCACGCGGGCGTGTAAGGGGATTGGAGGACGGGTAGGCCTAAAGCAATACTTTGGTAAATCCAAACGCCACGTACAAAGTATGGTTACCCGGGAGGAGATGGATCGACGCGGCCAAATTAAGTGAGGAATCAACGACGAAAGATACTACATTGAGGATGTTTCAATCTGAGATGAGCAAGATGAAGGAGGAGATGGAGAAAATGAAGTTTCTCCTGAGCTCTCAGCCAGAGACAAGTGTGGATCCCTTGACACCTTCAGCTACACCTATGCAGCAGCAGAGCACTAGAGGGAGCTGCATTGTTGGACGCCGAGTCGAGCAACCTTGTCATCCGTATGTGGAGGATCGTGATGGTCATAGACAATTGGTTGCTAAAGGGACTGTCCACAACTTGGGATCAACTGTACACCACGAACAAATGGTCGATGATGAAGTCGAGTGTCGCTGAAGAGGTGATCTTTGATGCACTGTCCCTCTCCCAACCGATGAGTCAAGGTTGTGAGTGATGTCAAGGGAACCTTCATCTCTTGGCCGCTGAAGCTTGTAGATGTCTCTACTCCTCCTCAAGCTCCACCCCTCCTCAAGCTCCACCCCTCCTCAAGCTCCACCCCCTCCTCAAGTTCCATCCCCTACCGCTAACTTGACGGCCAAGGAAAAATAAAAGATTTGGTAGCCAAAAATGGTTTAAAGATAAATCGTGGCCCGTCAATGAAGTAGTAGGCCTCCTCATCCTCAACCGCTTTTAGTTGATAATGAAGATGTAGAGTCCATGCCGCTTCTCGGAGCCGAGGTTACTAGTGCATGTGTTCAACTATTTATGAAGTAAGTATCTTCTTCCTTGATTACATAATTGAAATGCACCGTTTAGACACACATATATACATATATACTAATTCCCTCATCGATGTCATTCTTGTAGGTGCATGCACGAGAAACTGGTTCAAGAGGGCGAATTTCGGATTTTGGATTCTTGTGCCCAGTGTATGCAAGCACAACACTACCTCTGGAATTGAGACAGAGTACATATCAAATAGGTTGTGTAAAGTGCAAAGAAAGGTGTACTTGTTTCCACACCGGCTCTGTATACATATATACTTGTCTCGCAATTCACTTAATATAATTATGCTACATATATATATATCACCGAGTACTTTATCGCTGTGAATTTTCAGCAACCACCGGCGCTTGGTCATCATGAACATGGAGTCGCATTATGTTATCTTCTTATGCTCCACTCACAGCGATCCATCGACTACGTTGAAGCCGATGATCACCAAGTAAGAATGTCATTTTGATCGTCTTGTCTCGAAATCTCGTTGTGAATTTTCAGTGAACATTACCGATAAATTTCTGATTTTGATGATAGTGCCATGAAGACCTTCCGTGTTGATGTAAAAAAGCGTGGTGCTCACTCACGATCCTAAATGGCACAAAATTAAGGTTAGTACATAATTGGACATGACATAATTGCCTTCAAGTTGGTCAAGAAGCTATATATGCTCTTATATATATTTATTGTTATTTTTAGACCCGTCGGCAACCGAACGATCGAACTTATGTGGCCCGTACGTCATGAAACACTTATATGATATTGTGACGAAGGGAAACACTAAAGTCACTTTAAGGGTAAGATGTTATGGCTGAATTCACCATCGATGGCTTAATGTTACATATGAAATATGCACATAATATGTTAATTTGTTTCGTCTTTGATGTTACGAGGTTTGCCCGTGAAGAGCCATTTGATGATGATGAAATCGAGCACATACGCGAGGTTTTTTGTGAATATCTCGTATAAACTAGTCTTAGAAAATCCAAGTCAAGACAATAATTAATGTCCTAAATTAATTCATTTGTAAATAATATATGATGTCAGTAGCAACAATAGCCTTTCGTACATATGTTTATTTTTTCGACTAGCTAATTAATTCATTTGTAAATATAGCAATGTAATTCAATAATAAATTTGTTTATTTTTTCGAACAATTTGTGTGTGTCCATTTTGGGTTTCTGAATGAATGGGATGGTGGATAAAGCTATTTAGTGCTTGAAATTTGAGGTACAAAGGATGTTGAAAATGAGCCGATGAGGCTCAAAAGTATTCGCGACTTTTAGGACCGTATATTTTTTAAAAGTGCGGTCCTAAAGGTCTTCGTCCATTTTAAGACCGTATATTTAACAAATATCCGGTCCTAAAAGTCTTCGTCTAATTCTAAAATTTGGGTAGAGACTTTTAGGACCGTATATTTGTTAAAAGTACGGTCCTAAAGGTCTTCGTCCATTTTAAGACCGTATATTTAACAAATATCCGGTCCTAAAAGTCTTCGTCTAATTCTAAAAATTTGGGTAGAGACTTTTAGGACCTTATATTTGTTAAAAGTACGGTCCTAAAAGTATAGAAAATATACGGCTAAATTATTAGGACCGTTTATTTGTTAGTAGTCGTCTTAAAAGTCTTCATTTTATTTAATAGATTGCCGAAACCTTTAGGACCGTATATTTGTTAGTTGTCCGCTCCTAACTTTAAATTTTAAAATAAGGCTTAATTTTTAGGACCGAGGATTTATTAAACGTCCGGTCCTAATATTCTTCATTTAAATAGAGTTGGTGACTCGATTTTTAGACATATCGTTAGGGTTCAAGGCAACCATGTTTTTCGGCGTTCTTCTCAAGTTTTGTGCTTCGTTGTTCTCGTTTCAACTTTTCTCGGATGTGAAGAACGTCATCGGTGTCCCTTTTCTTTTAGTTGGAAAAAGAAAGAAGATAACGAAAACGACACCGAAAATTTTCATCACATCCGGAAAAGTTGAGGGAAGACAACGATGGTCCAAACTTGAGAATAGTCGTCACTCGTTTGTTTTTATTCGAAAAAGGTAAATAATGTTTTTTTGTTTTGTTTTGTATGGTCGCAATCGTTAACTTTATTCTCGCAAATTTTTAAGATTGATCACCACGAATAGGACAATGTTTTGTTTGTTCTTGTTGTCGGAGAAAAAGAACATAAAGTTAAAGACAAACAAGGAAGGCGATTGGGAAATAAAAATTTTATTTAATAATTTTTTTTTCGCCGCCTCATAAGGCAAAAAGAAAAAAAAAAACTTAAAATTCTAATCCTCCCCATCGTTGTCTCGGAGGGGAGGGAATGGTCTGAGACGTCGTCATCAGAGGTATGGTACTCAACGTCATTGGCGCCGAGTACGCTTCAGCCTTGTTGTTGACGGCGTGATAGACCTGAAACAGCTTTGCCCAAGCTTCGGTCTATATGATCGACGCGGCTATCAGTGCTCCAAAGATTCGCCGAAGTTCGGTTTCGGAGGCAACGGAGGAGGATATGGAGGTGCCTCGTGATTTCGCCTGAAGGAGGACCTCGTCGTGGTGGAGAAGCCATTACGGTGGAGGTTCTAGGAGGAGATGGAGATGAATGTTAAGAAAGTAACAACGGGTTTAAATAGAGAACCCATCCCGAAGAATGTGAAACGCCGAAACATTAACGAGGAGACGCATATTTGCTCGTAATACGAGGAGACGCCTAGTTGGGAAGTTTATGTGGAAGCCGAAGAGACTCGAATTCATTTCAACAATGGGGAAGGGACTCTTGAAAAGAATGAACTTTCATTTCAACAATGAGTTTTAGGACCGGATATTTGATAAAAGGACGGTCTTAAAAGTAATTGAATTAAAAATTAGTTTTAGGACCGGATACCAAGTAATATATCGGTCTTAAATGAGTTTTAGGACCGGATATTTGATAAAAGGACGGTCTTAAAAGTAATTGAATTAAAATTAGGACCGGATATAAGATAAAAGTCCGGTCTTAAAAGTTTGTATAAAAGTAAATTGACGAATTCATCATCGACGTTTATCTCTCCCGCCATCCGTCTTTATATACTCCACACACTACCTCCTCTTTGTCCTTGTTAACTCCTCACTTCCTAGCTCTCGCCCCAACTTCTCAAAATCCTCAAACCATGGTTAGATACAAGCAAACCGCTCGTAGGGTGCATACACGCCTCACTCGTGCCATGGCTAGATCATTATATGGTGCGCTCCTCCAAATGACGAGCAAGGCCGTATTGTTTCCGAAGACTCTCGGGTCGTTGGACCCATTGTTATTTCTTCGGATGATGAAGAGATTGCTCATGCCGCACCCCCTCGATCCTTTCGCCGATCCTTTTCTTGCCGAGTTCAACCGTCATCTTGAAGCCGGCCATGCAGATGTTCGTAATCCCCTCTCCAACCCGTTGGCCCCAGCCGCGCCTACCTCCGACCCCTCTCCGCTCTCCCGTAATGATCCATTCATATTGCGGGTGGAGAGAATAAGACAACAACTTGCCGATCTCCCGGGAAATTAATGCTCTTCACGCCGAAATCGCCGAGGTTGTTCACCGATTCTTGTGGATGATAATATTCAGCTTGTTTTTCATTTGTGTTTTTGTTGTTGTGTATATATTCTCAAGTAATGTAAGAAACATTAAGTCTTAAAAATTAAAAATCTAATAAAATTTTAGGACCGGATAATTTTAAAACTCCGGTCTTAAAATGTTAGTTGTATCTTTAGGACCGGACATTTAATTAATAACCGGTATTAATAAAATCCAAAAAGCTAAATAAGGTATCTTTGTCGCGCGGAAAATTAAATTTCCTCTCTCGAACTCTTGTCGCGCCGAAAGTGAATACTGTGTTCCGACTCGAAATTTCCCTCTCGCCTTCGTCGCCGCTTCGCGTACCTTCTCGACAATCACTCGGTTCCTTAGCTAAACGTCTATAGACGAAGCCGTAAGAGATGTTTCGGTTAAAACTTTATTACTTTCCACTTATCGTTATTGGTTTTTCATGGGTTTAACGAAATCGGTGTAATGTTGTTATGGGTATTCTCTCGTTGTTAACGAATATTGTTTTTTGAAGATTATATTTGCACTTTAGACCTACCCAACCGACCAACAAGTGTTTTTAGGTTACTCTTGCTGTCTTGTCTCGCAACATCAACGTTCGTGAGCGGAGAAGTAAGACGACTCAAGAAACGCATATGCTACAAAGTTAGTCCACAAGACCTTCATCCCCGCATTTAATTTCCTCGTCTTGCATTTATTTTGGTTCTTCGATTCACCGTGATGCATTTATGACCAAATGTAATTCTTAATTCGTCTAAATAATATATAGGAATTCTACTATGGATCACGCTTGGATAGATGCTTTACGAACGAGTATTGAATATCGAATGGGGTTAGGGAATTTATAGAATTTGCTAAAAAAATGCCCATGATGATGGGGGAAGTATTATTGCCCTTGTGTAAAATGTTTGAATGAGTGTCGACTATGTCCCGAAGTTATACGCACACATTTAATTTGTCACGGATTTTGTAAGACTTATACAAGATGGGTATGGCATGGTGAACAAGTGCCATCAAGTGGGAAACAACATGGGAAGTGGCCTTTGATGATAATGACACGGATATGGATGATCGCATAGAGGACATTATCCGTGATGTAGGAGAAGAGGCTTTTGAGCGATCACATGCATATGGTAATATGTGCAGTGATGCGCAGACACCGCTATACCGTGGTGTAAAAATACCAATTGTTGAACGCCGTATTGAAATTGGTAAGCTTGAAGGCACGTCATGGATGGAGCGACAAGAGTTTTTCGAATTGCTTGAGGCTTTGAAGGACATGCTTCCGGATGATAACGTGTTGCCGCATCGCTACTATGATGCTAAGAAGATACTTTGTCCACTCGGGATGGAGTACAAAAAGATCCATGCATGCCCGAATGATTGTGTATTATATAGAAAAGAGTTTGAAGAGAAGCGAGTTGTCCGATGTGTGAAACCCCACGGTACAAGTCGATAAGGGGCCCGCAAAAGTGTTGTGGTATCTTCCAATCATACCAAGGTTCAAGCGGTTGTTTGCGAATGAAAATGATGCAAAAAATCTGAGGTGGCATGCAGATGAGAGGATTTCGGATGGACAGCTTCGACATCCGGCCGATTCTTCTCAATGGAAGAAGATCGATCAATTATTTCCGAACTTCGGCGAAGAACCTAGGAACCTCAGCTTGCCCTTAGCACGGATGGAATGAATCCCTATGGAAGCCTTAGCAAGATACATAGCTCATGGCCCGTAGTCCCGATTGTTTACAACTTATCTCCTATGTTATGCATGAAACGAAAGTACATCATGCCTGTCTATGTTGATTTCAGACCAAAACAACCCGGAAATGACATAGATGTTTACCTAGAGCCCTTGATCGAAGACTTGAAGGAGTTGTGGGAAGAAGGTGTCGATGTTTTTGACTCTTTCAAGAAGGAGGTCTTTAGAATGAGAGCCATGATATTTTGTACTATAAACGACTTCCCAAAGATATGGGAACTTGTCGTGGTATAGTGTAAAAGGCCATAAAGCATGTCCGGTTTGTGAAGAAGGCACATGCTACCATCAACTTCAACATGGAAGAAAGACGGTGTATCTTGGACATAGGAGATTTCTTAGACGGGGCCACCCATATCGTCGATTAAAGAAGGCCTTTTTTGGTGGCCAAGAGTATGAAGAAGCTCCGGTGGCATTGACTGGGAGCAAGTGTATGAAAAGGTTAAAAATATCGTGTCATCTTCGGTAAGCATGGAAAGAGTAGAAAAGAAACAAATATATGGAAGAAGAGATCTGTATTCTTTGATCTTCCCTATTGGCGCAATCTTGATGTGAGACACCGTATTGATGTCATGCATGTGGAGAAGAACGTATGTGATAGTATTGTGGGCACGCTTCTCAACATACAAGGTAGTTCAAGGATGGTGTGAAGGCAAGATTGGATTTGCAAGCAATGGGAATACGCGAAGACTTGCATCCAAGGCCATATGGGAAGAGAACTTATTGTCCCCGGCTTCTCATACTTTGTCTAAGGATGAGAAACGAAGCTTTGTGAGTGTTTACATGGCACAAAAGTTCCCTGGGTATTCTTCAAATTTTAAGAGGCTTGTCTCGATGAAGGACTTGAAATTAGTAGGCCAAAAGTCTCATGACTGTCATGTCTTGATGCAACAGCCTACTCCCAAGAGCTATTCGAGGGATCGCCGAATATGATCTTCGGGTCGTTTTGACTAGACTTTGTTTCTTCTTCAATGCGGTTTGTAGTAAAGTTTTCAAGATTGAAAAGTTGGATGAATTGGAGAATGAAGGATATCTTATCTTGTGCCACCTTGAAAAGCTTTTTGTTCCTTCATTTTTTGACATCATGGTTCATCTCATTGTTCATCTAGTGAGGAGATAAATGAAGAGGCCATGGAATTTTGTCAAAATTATTTGTCCAAAGTAAGACATATTGGGCTTCCAAGACGTGGGGCTTCGGTAAAGAGTGTGGATCGTGATGAATTGTCACAAGTCCACTTATACATCTTGAATAATGTTGATGAAGTTCAAGCCAGCATATCTCGCACATAAAGAGGCCGTAAGGAAAGAGAACCATCGAATGACCGAACAAAGGTTGATTAGGGAGCATAATGTAACTTTTGCAAACCGGTTCAAACAAAAGGTCGAGGGATCTCGAATGTGTTTCGAGACAATGAAATGGTTAGCACGTGGTCCCGAGTTTGATGTCATAAGTTGGAATTCGTATGTGATCAATGGTTATACATTTTACACGAAGTCCCTAGATGATAGGAGCACACCCGTAACAACAGTGGTGTTATGTTAGAGGCCGAATCTATGCACTTCTCCAGCTCGAAAGACAAGAGGCCTAAATTGGCAGTCATGCCATATTATGGGGTTATTGAAGAGATTTGGGAGGTGGACTATGTCAAAGTTAGATTTCCCATCTTCAAATGCAAGTGGGTTAATGTCAATAATGGTGTTCAGATCGATCGACTAGGATTCACTTTAGTCGATGTCAATAGTAGAAGTTTTGGAGATGAACCTTTATTATGGCAGATCATGCAAAACAAGTGTTCTATATCACCGATCAAGAAAATAAAATGTGGTCCGTAGCTCTCCAAGGAAAGAGGGTCATTGATATTGATGAGGAAAGTCATTCAAATTATGGTGATCTTCCCGAGAGTACTCCTTTTACAAGGGGTCTACCGGACATGAACGAAGAAGATGAAGCGGATAATGAACCCGGCATAAGAAATGATCATCAAGAAGGGATATGGGAGGATATCACTTTATAAAAGTGTCAATTCATAAGGTAATTAATATTCATATGCAGTATTCTTAGAAAACTTTAAGGTTTTAACAATTATTATATGATGTCTATGTTCTTAATTAAACAATGTCATCATTGAATATGAATTTGTTCTTGTTTTGTTTTTGTGGCAGGATCCGTTTCAAAGGGGCATGTTATAAAAGAGGATGCATGTTACGTTGTTGGGTGGGAATCAAATGAAGGCATGGTGAATAATATATTGGACTACATTTGTATGTTGAATTACGTGCCGCATGTATTGTAACTCATTGCCTTTGTAATTAGTTATATGTTAGCTTATTTTATAAATTACTTTAGTTGTTTTAGACTTAATTAAGAGGCCACATAACTCATGGTGGATAATATTTGTATTCTTTTTCCCAATTCAATTTATTCATGTTCATAGCTTGTAGCTTAAAGTATATCGACTTTTATGTGCTGTTTTGTATGGTGGATTTGTGTATATATATTGATCAGAAGAACAAAACAGGGAAAAATACGGGAAAATTTAGACCGCAAATAAAAATACGGTCTTAAATGTTCAAATATTAAGACCGGATGTATATATAACACCGCTCTTAAAGGTGTTAAGCCGGTCTTAAAAGTTGGTCTTTAAGACCGGTCCATTGAAACAATCCGGTCTTGAAAGTCAGTCTTTTAAGACCGGTAATTATTCCTCCGGTCTTAGAGTCCGCTATCTTTAGGACCGGATTGATATTTGTCCGGTCTTAATATTTGGATCTTTTAAGAGCGGTCGACTTTTTGTCCGGTCTTAAAGTTTGAGTTTTAGGACCGAACCAAAAATATTTCAGATTTATTTAGTACGACTTTTAAGACCGAAGGTTTAAAATGTCCGGTCTTAAAGAAAATCTTTAAGACCGTGTAAAAGTCCGGTCTTAAAGGTCGACTTTTAATACCGCCCGGAACAAGATCGCCGCGGGTCCGGTCCTAATGTACCTTTTTTGTCCGGTCTTAAAAGCCTTTTTTCCACTAGTG
>JAMWYP010001004.1:0-11244 GCA_025563575.1 Acacia pycnantha
TATTGGCATGTTAATAATTTTTTTATCACTAGTTTTCTCTTTTACCTCTCATTAAATGTTGGTGCATGTTATTTCAAATTTTAAAATATGTATATTTAATAGGGGTAAGTTTGAAGATTTATTAATGTTTTAGATGAAATTTATGAGTATTAAAAAAAAATCCTCTGATAAATTAAAACATATTGGAAGTAAATTATAAATAGAATTAGCGTGGTGGTAATAGAAAAGTTGTAAATTTCGAACAAAAAAAATGAAAATTAATTCACTGCTATTATTAAAATGGCAAAAGATAAGGTGTTAATTCCGGAAATTTTTTTCTCATGACTTGATATTTTCTTGTTATGTAAGGCTCTGGGAAAAAAAATTGAGTGGTTGTTAATTTAATTACAACATTACAATGTAGTAATTTAACTTAGTGTGTACGTGCCATCATTTACTTCTAGCAAATAAACATGTAGTTATTACTCGTATATTATTAAGGGTTTAATGTTTCTGTTTTTGCTGTAGAAATTTTTTTTTACCACACTCGACTTTATATATGAATTTTATAGAAATTTCTTTATTAAATATAATAAATTATAAATTTTGATATATTTAATTTCAATTATTTGGATTTAAAATATATTTAAATAAAATTGTTGTCATTTTTTTAATTTTAATTATTTAATTATACTGCTATTATCATATTTTATGATAAAAGTAAACTCTTACGAATTTACAATTCAAGCCAGGATACGAGTTTATGTTATTGTCGAGGTTTACTTAAATTCGTGAGTTTAACAATCTTGGTAGGTCTCACTAATTTTTCTCTTTCTTCTTTTTATAATGAGATCTACTTATTTTTATGCAAGTGTGGTAGAAAAGCAGAAACATTAAACCCTATTATTAATTATTTATCGCCAATTGTAATTAAATTAAATAGATGGAAGAGAAGGACCAAAGAATTCTCCTTTGAATCCCTCAAAGATGCGGCGATATTGGTTACAAATGTACACTGGCGTGGACCAAGTCTACATATTTTACGGTCTCAAGATGCAACACGATCTATGAGTTTTTTTGGATAGGAACACAATCTATGAGTTAGTTTCTCGTAAAAATTATTAAATTCGCAATCAAACTAGTCCGATGAAAACAAAAATACTTTGTAGAAAACTATAAAAAATTTTACTATTCATATACGTGTACCTCTCTTTTACACACAAATGCAACAATATATATCAAGGGAAAAATATACTTCTTAATTTTCTTAAAAAATTGTTATATTATTTTTAATTAAAAATTTTGACGGGTTGAATTTTAAAATAACTATACATTCCCATGAAATCCGATATCGTTACATTTTTTTTTTTGGATACAAATATCGTTACATTGATTATGAAACCTGTGGCATTTAAGTTTGGGCCCTTATAAAACATGAGGTAGCTAGCCTTTTAGATGGACCAAATTTCCTTTCTTAGTAAAAGGGTTGGACATTCTCACCAAAAGGAAAATGTTCGATTGTGAAGTTAGTCAAAATGCTGAAAGAGACATCACAGTTCGCGGGTGTCTATTTCCTAAAATTTATGTAACAAAAAAAAAAAAAATCCTTTATTGATGAACTATCTTTTTTTTTCCCAAGGTATTTATTAACGAAAATAGTGACTAATCCACGCATACCGTAAACTTCCTAAAGAGGCTCTCAGACTATCTTTTATTTGGGATAGATAATGCTAACCTTTAATCTTAACCAATAAAAATTAATTGAAGCTTATTATAAGTTTCAGTCCTTTTTGAGTCTCACTGTCTTATCTTTATCCCTATGCTTTTATTATGTTTCTAATATAACTACTTCCTCCAATTTTTAATATAACAGTCAGTTGACTTTGTTTTGTTAGATTAAAGGAGCTAAAATAATTAAGTTATTCAATCAAAGTATATTTTGTGTTACTCCCTCCGGTCCTAATTATAAGACAACATTTGAGAGTTGGATTTGGTCCTAATTATAAGACAACATTCTAATTTTAGTCAATTTCTTCCTAAAATACCCCTATTTTATTCTCTCAAGTGTATTTGGTTTTTTGTGAATTTATATATGAAGGTGCGTAGACTCTTTCAATCAGTGAAATTTTTAGATGTGTGTGTGTATATATGTGTGTGTGTACACACAAATATATATAGACACTCACATACACACATATATATATGTGTGTGTGGGTGTGTCTACATATATGTATGTATATATATGTGTATCTGTGTATATATGTATGTATATATGTGTGTCTACACACAAATATATATAGACACACACACGTGTGTGTGTGTACATATATATATATTTATGCGTGTGTGTGTGAGTGTGTGTACATATATATGTGTGTAGATATATATGTATACATATATATACATACATATATGTGTATATATAACAAGATCATTATTTCAATTAGATAGCGGGTGGAAAGGAAAATTCTAAGTTAGAGAGGTATGTGGCATAAACTATTGATTCATTTTTACTTATGTCATTTAAATTTATATAAGGGTATTTTAGGAAAATGAGTAAATTTAACTAATTTAACTTTTTTCTTAATCTCTCAAAATCGGTTAAATATGTCTTATAATTAGGACCGGAGGGAGTATTATATTATATATTACCCCCTCAGGGAGCAAATTTTAGAGTTGGTTTTGTTCCTAATTATAAGAGCAAGTTTTAACTTTTGTCATTTTTTCCTATAATACCCCTATTTATACTTTCTCAATAATAATTAAAGACAATAATAATTTAATAATACACCTATATATTTTATAAAGTAAATAATGTTTGCAACTCATTAATGTCATATATACCTAAATTATACTTTTTAATATAAAATAATTTTGAACAATTTTTGTCATATTTTTCCCATATCACCTCTACTAATACTTTTTTCACAATAATTAATTTACAACATGCTTATATTCTATCAAGTGAAAGATTCTACCTTATTTTTTATTTTTAAATAAAATAATTTTAATATTCCTTTAAAAATATTTTTTCCAACAATAAAAAGATAAACTTGCATTTTTATGCCCAATCAAATAGATACTCTCTTGATAGAAAAAAAAAAATTCTTTGAAAAAATTCATGGAAAATATTCAACAAAAATAAATAAATAAACTAGCATTAAACACATAAATGGTTCCATACATGATCCAGGAATAGTTAAAGAGTAGATCCAGATTCAGGACATAGGAAATCCAGATCTGTACCTTTGGTAATATTTTATGTTGGTCGAAATTTTCTAGGTAATTATTGTTTTGATAAGGGTGCAACACACACTTTAAACACAACACATTTTTAATTTTCAGAGTGGTATTTTTGAAAAATACACATAATTAACTAATTTAACTTCCTTCCTTAATCTCCCCAAATTCTGATAATTTGCTCCTATAATTAGGACCGGTGGGAATAATTTATAAGTTATCCAAATTGGTGTGGAGAAAAAGCAATAAATATAAATGGCCAAAGATAGTATATTAGATAATGTAACTTATTTAAGTCTTATTAATCTCTCTAAAAATAACTAATTAATTAACTCTTGTATTAATGCCCGGAGATAGTATATTAGATAATCAGCTTCTCAAGTTATTTGCTAACTTGACAAGTATCTTATCTCACATGTATGTTGGTTAGCTTAATATTGTTATTTCATAAAAAAAATAATAAAAATCAATTCTATTTGCTTTTAGGGTTAAGGTGTAAAAATATCCACAAACTTATGGAAGATGATTCTCTCATAAGCATTTTTTTCATTATCTCTCACAGTCTCATCTGGCCAGTCGAAATCTTGATCAAGGGTCAGGTTTTTTAAAAAATCGCATGTGGTTTTTAAAAAATTGCGGGCCCTTGAATCAAGATTCGACTGTATATTGCGAGATGATGAGGGGATGAGCGAAATGAAAAGGAGAGAAACCGGACTCCAAACTTATATCAAAAGTGCACTAAATACCATAAACTCTTATTAGATGCAAAAGTACCCGCAAACATTTTAAATCAGAGCAAATATGTCACATCTGTTAAAATGGGTTCATGTCCCTTACTTTTTGTAGTGGAGCTAGTGTTATTTTTTTTAAAGTACCAAAACGCCCACGGCTCAAAAATGATAAATGTGCAAAAATACTCATAATTGTTTTCACAAAATGCGTCAAACGTCATATGTTTTATGAACATTTAAAATGGAATGAAAGTACCAAAATGCCCCCAACTTGTAAAAAATATTATTTATCTAATATTCAAATTCTATATGCTATTGTTATGAACATAATGTGAAATTTTATACATCAGCTTTGAATTAACGAGCAAATCACTATTATATACTCACCTACTCCTATTTATAAGTCATTTCTAACATGTTTTATAAGAACTAAGAAAAATTTTAAACTTCGTTAATTTTATTTTAAAATTTAATAACTTTCTAATTTTATCCCTAATTTATACAATCAACCCCTTTAATTGAATGTGATAATTAATCAATTGGACGTGATAATTTATATTATGCTAGATGGAGTACATGCTATTAAATTTTCCATTAGTTTTTTTTGAAATTTTTTTCTATGCTTTGTTAAGAAATTAACTTACAACTAAACGCACTTAAATTTTCTATTTCATTTTTTATAAATAATATAAATACATATAATAGAAATTAGCTTACAATTGGATGTGAATGTTCATCATCATTTTTGCATCTTTGAAAAAAAGTTTATGCGTATTTTTGCACCTTTTTACCATTTTTAAGCCAGAGGCATTTTGATACTTTCAGAAAAGAAGTGTGGGCCCCACTAAAAAAATCAACAGCGTTCACAGATGTGTCATTTTCGCTCTGATTTTAAATGTTTGTGAGTGCTTTTGCATCTAAGAAGAGTTTATGGTGTTAGATGCACTTTTAGTATAAGTTGGTAGGTATTTTTGCACATTAACCCTTTATTTTATCTAACCATTGTTGTAATTTTTGAATGGCATGGTCTCTTAAAGATCTATACTTCCATAAGTTGTTAATTTTTCTCTCAATACTTATATTATATTCCAAATAATAATAACATAAATAAATCACGTCTTTCCAAAATTAGTGACAAGTTCAAAATCCAGAGCTTGCTAATTATATAATATATTTCAAGAAAAGGAAAGGAAAGGGTTGAAGAAGTTGGGAGGGAAAAAGAAGAACAAATGGGAAAGTATATGATTACATAGGAGAAAAAGAAGAAAAAGTTAAGGAGTATTGTTTGATCCCACCAAATGTAACTTTGAATGAAATAGTAAAAAGAAAAACCACGTACCCTTATGGCTTTATTTTCAAAACAAAAAATATATTTATGAACAAGTAAATTGTCCTAAATCCTGATCGAGGGGCCGAACACGAGGGGGTTAGGTGTGCCCCCGCCCCCTCTAATTTTTTAAAAATAAACATAAGGGGTTTTCATTCAATATATTAATGGAGGCATACAACCATATCGCGTATCCATTCTTTTGCTTTCTCATACATATTAAAAAATAAATAAAGATGTTGTTACTGACCTAGTCTAGGCCCATTATCTCACCGGCTAGTACGGGGGCAACCCACTATCCGTGGGACCCAGCCATGACCTTGGACATGCACCCACGATCACGGACATGCACCCACGATCCAGGACACGCACGGGACACGTACGGTGTGGCGGCCAAGGGGACTAACTAACCGGGTATACTCTATAAATACGAGAGGAAGGAGACGGGCGCCATGTACATTCATTCTAAGCCCGACTTATCTACATTCGATCACACGGCACACACAGCACCCCTTAGGCGTAACGCACGCTTGTGTGCCGTGATCATCACCCCTCTCCCGAACGCTTGTCCCATAAGCATACGGGAAGGGCACACGAGATCCTATATCAAATCACGGACCTTCAATAGGTAGGACATCGAGGTTCTACACCGAACAGTGGCGCGAGCAGAGTAGGGATCAATAAATTTCTATTCCCGTGACCATGAGGATAAGCACTCGTGCTTGAGCCAAAGACAATCGGAGGCGGATCAAGCGGGGACAACCGTCAACCACCGCGTCAACCACCCCGTAATGAGCGTGGGTGCTTAGATGCGATGGAGACCATCGGGAAGGAGAAGATCGGCTTTCTCGGCCCGGAAGAACCATTGATTCCCAACAATGAGCGACATCAAAGGACAACTCTCCGGCACGGAGTCCTCGGCTCCACGAAACCAAGACCGTGGACCACGAGAATTCCAGTGCGGAGGAGGCCGGACATCCCACATGCCGAGCCGGACTTTCGATCTCTTCAAGCCGGGATGCTTGCGATAATGAGGCAATTGGACAACATAGACAAGCGCCATACCCTTCACTATCGGCCGAGCGGAAGAGCGGGAGAAAAGACGGACCCACACCCTTTCCAGCGAGGATTGGGAAGATAAAACTTGGAGAGAGGACGACGAGGACGAGAGCTCGGCTCATCGCACCGACTCATTTAGAAGACTTTGACGTTCACATGTCGGTTAGAGGTCTCAAGGAACCAATCGTGCCGCGGATCTTCGCCGCGACGTTAAAAGGGCCGGCGTTGAAATGGCTTCACACTCTTCCTTTTGGGTCGATCCACAACTTTGAAGACCTGGCCGAGGCCTTTGAGTTGCACTTCGCGACTAGCAAACGGCAACCAAAATCCCAGTATTCTCTCTCCAAAATCCAAAGTTACCTGGACCGCTTCAATCATGCGGTACTGCAGGTGCGCGGACTTAACGAAGACGTACACGTTCACTTATTGGTGGACGGCCTCGATAAAGAGTCACGCAGCGAGAATCTTTTTAAAGGAGCGGGCAAAGAATCTCAACGACTTCATATCCCGTTCAAAGAAGTACTTGGACGTCGAGCGGATGCGAATGGCAAACAATCCCAATTCGAGGCGGGACCACGATAGAACCTCCTCCCGGGGGTCGAGACTTCTCGACAACGGGAATGGGTTCCGGAGAAGGGGGAATGAAAACAAGAGCCGAGGTGGCAAGTTTGATCGTGAGCAAATACGAAATACTCGGCCCACGACGGTGCCTCGATCTCAAGTATGGAAGGAGGTGTCGGCAAGCCGAGATGAAGAAGGTCGACCGACCTCGTCGTCCCTCTAGAAGATCCGGGATAGACCGGTCTAAATATTGCTCGTTCCATGATGGTCGAGTCATACAAGCGATGAATGTTACGAGCTCGGGATGCAATCGAACGATTTGTTCGTGAAGGCAAACTTCAACGGTATGTCATAGAGCATCAAGGAAAAGGTGGTAAACGAAAGACCAAGAACCGCGACGGGGACCCCAGAAAGTTCAAAAAGCGGAGAAGATAAACGAAAGGCTCCTGAAGTCGATGGCCAATTTCCGAAGCTGAATTCGCGCATTAACGTAATCGGTGGAGCAATGGGCGGAGGCGGAGATACTATGAGCCGGTGAAGGAAATACCTTCGAGAAGTCCTATCCGTCGAGAGGCCGACCAAAATTCAAGGAACATCACACTGAGGTAGCACGATCGCCTTTGTTTTTCACAAGAGGCGACCTCAAGGACGTTGTCCCCGGCCATCAAGATGGGCTAGTGATAGCGGAACGGTCGTCAAGCTGCCGAGTCAAGCGGATATTTGTGGATGCCGGTAGCTCGGCCGACATACTAAGCCTAGGGAGCGTTCAAAAGAATGCCCGGACCTGGGACGACTTAAAGCCTTGCAAGACAACCCTCATCGGGTTTAATGGAGAACAATCGCGTCCGAAGGGGTTTATCGACCTCGGGTTCACCCTTGGAGTCAAGACGCGTTCAAGTCCGAAAGAGTGCGGTTCATAGTGGCCGAGTTCGTTTCACCTTACAACATAATATTGGGAAGGCCAACCATTCACAAGTGGGACATGCTGGTATCTACAAAGCATCAAAAGCTCAAGGTGATAGGCAACCAAGGAACCGTGGTCACGGTAACGGGGGATCAAAAAGAGTCTCGACAATGCTATTTTGAGACCGAGTCGAGAATTGGGGAGGCGGATCTTCATCGCGCCCCTAAAGAAGCATTATCCGGGCCGTTCGGACGGGATTCTCCCGCACACGCAGTTAATGCGTGGAGGTGGACATCCGAGACGATGAGGTTCGCCCCGAGACCGGCGGGAGACTGGAAGATCCGGTGATCGGAGACCCTCTCCGAGACCACTAAGATTGGCAAACACCTATCTCCTGGACTTAGAAGTAGTTTGGAGGACTTCGAAGGAAAACGGGGATGTCTTCGCTCAGGATTCATCTCGAGGTACGGAATAGACCCAAAATTTTGTTGTCACAAGCTAGAAGTCTATCAGGGCTCAATCCCGATGTCGCAGAGAAAGAGGAACCACGGACCAGAGAAAAGGAAAGCGTTGGAAATTCACGTCCAAGAATTGCTTGAAGCCGGATTTATTCGGGAAATACGTATCAACTGGTTATCAAATGTGGTGATGGTAAAAGCCAAACGGGAAATGGAGAGTTTGTACAGATTACAAGAACTTGAACAAGGTATGCTGAAGGACTCCTACCCAATGCCAAACATCGACCAAGCGGTAGACAACGCCTCGGGATTCCGGCTCCTATCCTTTATGGACGCATACTCGGATATAATCGAGATAGCGATGTACCCGGAGGATCGAGAAAAAACAGCCTTCATTAATGAAAGAGCTAACTATTGCTACAATGTCATGCCTTTCGGATTGAAGAATGCGGGAGCTACATATCAAAGGATGATGAATAAGGTCTTTGCAGACCAGATCGGTTGCAATGTGGAAGTGTATATAGATGACATGATCGTCAAAACCTTGGACCCGGCAACGTCATATACAAGACTGGAGAGCGAGACATTTGCCAAACTCGGAACCTACGAGAATCCGGTGAACACGGCCAAGTGTGCCTTTGGCGTCCCATTTGAAAGTTCACGGGTTTCATGCGACTAACCTAGGGGCATTGAGGCCAACCCAGGACAAATGTAGAGGCGGTGATGGAGATGAAGGCTCCGAGTAATAAAAAGAAGTCAACGGTTAACGGAAGATTGGCCGCTAACCGAGGTTTTGCCAAAATCGAGCGGAGAATGCCTTACCCATGTTCGAGCTCTTAAAGAAGGAGGCATCGGTGGAATGGAATTCAAAGTGCGATGACGCATTTGAAGACATAAAGCAATGTCAGGCCAATCCTCCAGTCCTCTCAAAACCTCAACTTTGTGCGAGTCTTTTCCTTTACTTGTCGATCGGCGAGGAAGCCGTCGGCGCGACCTTAGTAAGAGAGGCGGAACACGGACAAATTCCTGTTTTATTTTGTCGGCGGAACCTGCGGAATGCCGAGATCCGATACCAAAAGCTAGAAAAAGTGGCATTCGCTCACCTTGTGCGGCTCGTCGGTTAAGACCTTATTTCGGGGTCACCATATTGTTGTTAGAACAAGCCGGCCAATTCGACAAGTCTTACATAAGCCGGACCTAGCGGGAGGATGACTAATTGGGCGATAGAACTCTCAGTTCGACATCACCTAAGCTCGCCATGCAATCAAGTCACGAGCGTTGGCCGACCATGGAAGCTCACCAGGCTACTAGGACCGATGAGACATGCCGGGCGAATGGAAGGTGTATGTCGACGGATCGTCGAACACGAAAGGAAGTGGGCGGAGTCATTATTGAGAGTCCGGAGGGTTACACAATGAGCATTCGTTGCATCTCAACTTCCCAACTTCGAACAATCAAGCGAGAATACGAGGCCTTGATAAGCGGAGCTTCTTCAAGCCAAGGAAAATGAGGCCACAAGAGTTAAGGTTTTCACCGACTCCCGCTTGTGCTGGAAAAAGCCGATAGAAGACTACCTTGAACGTGGACTCATCCCTGACGATGCAGTGGAAGCAAAAATGTTGGTTCGAGACGCGGCTAAGTACACAATGGTGGAGGATCAACTATACCGAAAAGGATTACATTCTCCCATGCTAAGGTGTTTGAACCCAAATGAAGCGGGGTATGTCTGGCCGAGATTCATGGAGGGGCGATGGTCGGCATATGGGGGCTAAGGCGCTCGCCGGAAAAACCCTTCGAGCGAGGCTAGTGCGGCCGACGTTGGAGGCGGATTCAAAGACCCTTGTAAGACAATGTGATAGTGGTCAGAAACATGCCAGAGTTATTTGGCGCCCCATGGCCATTCATCCATCACCCCCCCAGCCATTTTACAAATGGGGCATGGACATGCAGGGCCATTCAAGACAGCACCAGGGCAGCTACGGTGGCTAATTGTGGCGATGAGACTACTTCGCCAAGTGGATTGAGGCCGAACCTCTCACAACGATCTCCTCGGCTCGTGTGCGGTGATTTGTTGAAGTTAATATAATTACGCGGTTCGGGGCACCGGCCGAGATAGCTGCAGAATGCGGAACTCGGTTCACTGAGTCGGATTTCGTGATTTGATTTATGAATACGGAATACGGCGTCACTTTGCTTAGTGGAACACCCAGTCCAACGGGCAAGGCGAAGCCGCCAATAAGGTCATCCTTGATGGTTTGAAGAAACGTATCTTTAGGGCGACGCCTCTTGGGGCGATCAATTACCCTTTGTTCTTTGGGAAATCGAACAAGCTGCTCGGACATCCACTCAAGAAACTCCTTATAGGTTGGCCTACGGTGTGAGTCTATGATTCTGTGGAAATAGGGATGATGTCTTGGCGCGGGAAGAGCATTTTATCACAAGGAGAAGCGGCCAATAGTGAGGCGTTAGCGGTCGAGGTTGGATCGGCCGATGAGGCCGGGTCACTTCCCATTGTCGGGACATTGCAATGAAGCGGCGATCGCGGCTCGTTATAACAAGAAGGTTAGACCAAGAAGATTCGGCCGGTTGCTTGGTACTTAGAAGGGCCGACATTGGGAACAAGAACTCCCAAAGGCAGCAAGCTTGCGGCTAGGTGGGACGGACCTTATCGCGTTCGGGAAACTCTTGAGAGAGGAGCTTACATTCGGAAAATTTGGATGGAACCCCTATCAAGCGAACATGGAATGCGGACAAGTTAAAGGCATATTTCGGTTAGGCTTATCTTTTGTTTTTCTTAAAGCTTCGTTTTCCATTATGTTCTTTGTTCAACGTTGGCCTGCTGGTTTTTCCCTTCGTAACAATTGCTTTGTCGAATATGAATGAAACTCTCGTTCGAGGGTATCTGTTGAATTCCAAACATTGTCTTTTTCAAGATTCAATTGTTATTAGCTTTTCAATTGAAGAAAACAGTCCAGATAGCTATCG
>JAMWYP010001005.1:0-11234 GCA_025563575.1 Acacia pycnantha
AAAGGAAATCACCAAGAGGGGGTGAATTGGGGATTTTAAAACTTTTATAATAACTTTGCACCCAAGTGAAGCTAAACGTAAAGAGATAGGGAAGAAGAGCTTGACACGAAAGTTTATCTGGTTCGGTCTAAATTCTTGACCTACGTCCGGTCCCAGGACTCTCGGGTTTTCTACTATCACTTTAACTCGGATACACACTCTGTACTCAAGGATTATCCTCTCTCTAGGATACACTCCCCTTACAAGTTGTAATCTGAAATCCCAATCTCCAAGTCCCCTTGACTTGAGATCTTTTACAATGAATGAATAATTTGAATATAATCTCTCTCACGAGAGAAGGTAATGATAAACACGAGGCTCTTTGTATATCAAAATACAATACGAAAGAAAAGCTGAATGTATAAGAACTCTTGAGCTTGCTTTTCGTTTCGCTTAATCTTTCGTTGTTCTTCTAAGTTTGTAATCAGCTCTTTATATATTGGTGAGTTGCTATGTGACCGTTACTTCTCAACTTAGCATGTTCTTCATTTGAAATTCAGTTTGATGAGGATTATAGCCGTTGGGTCTGAATTTGGCCGATTCAATTCTGGACGCGTGAAATCATTCTCCCTCGATTCTTCGCGTTTATTCAATGATTCGTTTGATCCAATTTAATACGAAACATTCTCAATATAGAGTAGTTAAATACGTTTGAATATACTA
Source organism: Acacia pycnantha (assembly GCA_025563575.1). Lineage (NCBI taxonomy): Eukaryota > Viridiplantae > Streptophyta > Magnoliopsida > Fabales > Fabaceae > Acacia > Acacia pycnantha. The sequence continues at coordinate 703 of JAMWYP010001005.1, forward strand.
AATAAATGCAATCAATTCGTATAAACATGGTAAGTTTTGCGGTTCAAAAGAATCGGGATGAAATCGTAACGATCATATTTGCTTAGTCTTAAACTCGAGTTCTCTAAGTCGGGCTCGAGTTCGTAAGGCTTTTAGAGTATCTGGTTTATCTTACGAGATAGCAAACTCGGAGTTTGATGTAAACTCGGAGTTTGTATTTTGTTTCACCATGTGAACTCGAGTTCACGAAGGTAGGCTCGAGTTCGAATACTCTCTAAGCTTTTTGTCGAATGAACACACGGAGTAATATCTCACAAGATAAGCGAGGCTCGAGTCCATTAGTGATTAGGCTCGAGTTTAACACTATTCATGCCTAAGAGTTTTGGTTGCTCGATTAGAGTGGTGGAGCACGAGTATAAACTCGGAGTTTGTACACTTGCTTTTCTTTCTTCGGATGAAGGGCTCGAGTTCATTATTCTTAGGCTCGAGTTCAGCTTAATTTATTCCATGACTTATTGAAGTGAGCTGGAGGTTTGAGCTTAAACTCGGAGTTTGAAAAGAAGGAAAAACTTGGGAGCTCTCGCGAGGAAAACTCGAGCTTGTAATAACGGGCTCGAGTTTACCTATTTTGTAAACTCTTCTTCGTTTGTCAAACCATAGAGTAAACTCTACACAAAAGCATTAGGCTTGAGTCCATATACTTGGGCTCGAGTGTTCATTAAATTATAGCCATAGAAACAAGTGAACTCTACTCAAAAAGAATAAACTCTGGAGTTTAAAGAGATACAATTTAATTAGAAAACTTCCCGCCATGGGAAAACTCGAGCTTGTCTATACGGGCTCGAGTTTACTTGTTTGTAAACTCTTTATTATTATATCATGAGGGTTTAGGCTCGAGTCTATTTACTCGGGCTCGAGTTCGTTATCTTGAAAATATCTGATGAGCTCTGTTTGCAGAAAACTCGAGTTTGCTTAGTTAGGCTCGAGTTTTGCGGTGACAAAGTGATTTTGACTCTTTTGTCATTTTAAAAGCATTCGTACTTGTTTACAATTGTTATTAATCATCAAAACACATAGAGAACTAACATTCTCCCCTTTTTGATGATGACAACATTTGTAAACAATTAACTCCTTTAAAACACTTGTTTTGATCATTTGAAATCATTGAAGCATAAGTGTTCGGTGTAAATGCATCGAATTAGATTTTAACATTTAAACTTTGATTCTATCGAGTTAGCGACTTAACATAAATCATAACACATATTGTCATTGCATAAGCTAAAACATTCAATGGTTTACAAAATGACATTTAGAGTTTCAAGCATACATATATCTAAACAAAAAACAGCTGCTTGACAACTTGACTTCTCCTTCTTTACTTCAACTCTTCTCCCCTTTGGCATCATCGAAAAGTGGAGGATGAGATGAGATAGAGGTTGGCGAAGAATAGGATCATGGGTAGATGGTTCGGGGCTATGGAGGTTGGGATTGGTTCGGAAGAAGGTGGAGGTGCCGAAGAGCTAGGTCAGCGGAATTGATGGTGATTTTCTAAAATTTTGTCCAGTTTGTCATGGAGGCTGGACATAGACACCAAAAGAGTGGAGATGCTTCTTGAGTGATCTCCAATTTGATCCCGAGACCTTGCACTTTATCTTTGATAATCTCATGTTCAAGAATGAGATCTTCTTGTGCATCGAGAGAACTCCTCATATCCTTTCTTGGTGTGGTGAATCTGATTCTATCTTGGAAGAAAGATCGAAACAACTTGGGCAATGTAAGTCTTTATTCTTTCATCCAAATCGGAGGAAAGGATTGTGGTGGAGGTGGTGCACTTTGAGCTTCTTGAACTCTAGATTGAGTAGCTCTGGTTCTAGTAGGTCTTGAGGGTGCTCTGGAATGATCACTTCCTTGATCAAAGCTTATCCTCATCAAATTTAGGATATCTTTGGCCAAATTTGGGTGGTTTTCGGGTTTCTCATTGGTGGTAAATACCGGACCCTTTCATGAAACATAATCACCGAGATGAGGCGGCAAAGGGTATACGGGATGTTTTTCTTCCATGGAAACGAAATTTGAACATCTCTTTAAAGATCCAATCTCCTATGTTATGAGGGACTTGATCTATGATAGAGGCAAAAATAGGGAAGTCCTTTTTGGCAAAGTGAGTGAAATTGCCTCCCTTTTGTACTAAGTTTCTAGTGTATATATACCAAGCAGCTCTTTGCTTAGGAGGCATCGATACTGGAGTGAAATCCAGAATCTCTACAGCATCAGGTATAGGCTCATCGGGTCTGAGGAGTGAAAAAATTTGCCTATTCGTATAATTTGGAGAAGCAACAGGAGGAGGATTTTGGATTTGGAGGAGGAATTAAGGTATGCGGCGGTGATGGTTATCTGTTTTCCTCTAATGGATGTGGTAATCCTTTCCTCAACCAAATTTCTATCCGCATCCAATAAATTATCACTTTGCATACAATAGTAAAAGGTTTTAACAAAGGATGGACTATATGAGGCTCTAATGGATATGAGAGGTTCAAATTGTCTAAGCCAGTGGGTAAGATCAAGGTTACATTCCTCTTTTAAAGCATCTAGATTGACATACACGGAAGGGCAAAAACTCTTAGCCTCATAGTTTTCTTGGAATCGTATGGCATCCTCACCATATAGAGTGACATCCTCACTAGAGAATCCTTTAGGGATGGAGGAATGATTGTAAATTTCAAATAAGGCTTGGTTTTCTCTAGATACGAGGAGCAGTGTTGTTGGTGATGGGAGGATGATTGAGCTTGAGAGCTAGTTTGACTAGTTGTGGTCTTTCGAGACTTGTGTATCTGTTCTTTGCCCCTTCGAGGTGGTGTGTCGGCGGTTGAAGCTTTCTTTGAGGTATTCATCTTGGTGTGGTTATTGGAGTGGCTTGGGTAATAGGAATACCAGGAATTTGCTTGTCAATTCCATGCTTGAATCGTTTGGGAAACGATTTTCTTCGGGGAGGACGTTGAGAGATTTGTGTATGATCGATTTGGGGTTCTTGAGGATCAGAGGATTTGGAATCTTGGGTTGCAGATCGTTTGGACGCCATGTTCTCTGGTTTTCGTTGGAGGAGATTGAGAGAAATTTTTGGGAGATTTTAGGTTTAGGCTCGAGGGTGAGATAGAGTGAAGACGAAAAGACAGGGTTTTAAAGAAATTTTATCGACGCAAACTCGAGTTCTTAAGTGTAGGCTCGAGTTTGTGTAACGTTACTTACACGGAATTCAAGAGTGTATGTGTGAACCCTTGAAATTTCTTGCTAGGCTCGAGTCGATCACATCGTAGGCTCGAGTGCATGCAGTTCTACGAGGTGGATTGCTCTCTGTCTCCCTTGAACTCGAGTCCGTTCACTAATAGGCTCGAGTCTGTCAAGATCTCGAGATGAGTTGCTCTCTGTCTCCGCGAACTCGAGTCCGTTCACTAATAGGCTCGAGTCTGTCAAAATCTACGAGATGAGTTGCTCTCTGTCTCCGCGAACTCGAGTCCGTTCACTAATAGGCTCGAGTCTGTCAAAATCTACGAGATGAGTTGCTCTCTGTCTCTCGCGAACTCGAGTCCGTTCACTAATAGGCTCGAGTTTGGTGACTGATAGTTGCATTTCTCTTTGGTTCTTTCGAGCTCGAGTCTGTCTTTGGTAGGCTCGAGTTTGTGACGACTTTACTTGCACTCGATTGTTTGGGATTTTGATTTCAATATACATCCTGCACAAAACATATCTACATACTCCGATGCTTAAGTTAGTGGACAATAATCATTAAAAAAACATAACTAACATTTGAATTACTTACAACTCATTGGGATTTACCATTCCCAATTCTCTTCTTATGAACACAAATTGTTCTTTTGCTAGTGGCTTGGTGAAGATATCGGCGAGTTGCAAGTGAGTTGGGATGAACATGACTTTGACATCCTTCTTTTGAACATGATCTCTTATGAAGTGATGTCGACATCAATATGTTTGGTTCTAGTGTGTTGAACAGGATTCTTTGCCAAACTTATTGTGCTTGTGTTGTCACAAAGAATTGGGATTTCTTTGAGATGAACTCCCAAATCACACAATTGTTGTTTGAGCCAAAGAACTTGAGCACAACAACTTGAGGCAGCAACATACTCAGCTTCGGTGGATGACACGGCCACGTAGTGCCTTTTCTTGAACCAAGACACTAATGATCCTCCAAAGAACTCACATTGACCACTTGTGCTTTTACGTCGGTCTTGTATCTGCATGATCTGAATCGGTATAGGCTACTAAGTGTTCATGTTGATCTTTGGGAAACCATAATCCAAGAGTCTTTGTATCGGCAAGATATCTAAAAATTCTTTTAACATGTTCGGCATGTGACTCCATGGGGCGGATTGGAATCTAGCACACATTCCAACACGAATTGAATGTACGGACGACTTGCCGTAAGATAGAGTAATGATCCAATCATTCCTCTATACTTAGTGATGTTGAAGTTAGTCCCCTTTTCATCGGCATCGAGTTGCGGTTGAACTCATTGGAGTATCTGCTCCATTACAATCAGCTAGACCATATTTTTTAATAGATCTTTCGAGATACTTGGTGCAGGAAATGAAGATTCCATCATGGCGTTGCTTGATTTGAAGTCCAAGGAAGTAATTAAGTTCTCCCATCATGGACATTTCAAATTCTCCTGCATTGTCTTGGCAAATTCTTCACACATAGTATCATTAGTAGCACCAAAAATAATATCATCAACATAAATTTGAGCTATTAAAACATCACCAAGTTTATTCTTCTTTATAAAGAGAGTTGTATCTGCTTTTCCTCTAACAAATCCTTGATCAAGAAGGAAAGTGCTTAACCTCTCATACCAAGCTCTAGGAGCTTGCTTAAGACCATATAAGGCTTTCTTGAGGTGATAAACATGATCGGATGATGTTCATTTTGAAAACACGGAGGTTGTTCAACATAAACTTCCTCTGTATAAAACCATTTAAAAGGCGGATTTTACATCCATTTGAAAAAGTTTGAATCCTTTAACACAAGCAAAGGCTAGAAGAACTCTTATAGCTTCCAATCTTGCTCTTTGGAGCATAAGTTTCTTCATAATCAATTCCTTCTTCTTGATTATAGCCTTTTGCAACTAGCCTTGCTTTATTTCGAATGATTATGGCGGATTCATCACATTTATTTTTGAATACCCATTTAGTACCAATGACCGGATGGTCTTTAGGTCAGGCACCAAGTCCCAAACTTGGTTTCTTTCAAATTGATGTAATTCCTCTTGCATTGCTATAACCCAATCATTGTGCGAAAGGGCTTCATCAATCTTAGAGGGTTCAATTTTGAAATGAAAGCTGAAAAAGTAACTTCATTCAAAGTGCTTTTTCGGTTCTTACTCCTTGATTTGCATCACCTATCACTTGATCCAGAGGATGACTCCTACTGTATCTCCATGATTTTGGTTGAGTTTGAACACTTGTTTTCATAAGCATTTTCACAATGTTTTCGGTTTGAGAATCATCTTGCAAATCTTTTTCCGTATTTGTTGAAATAGAAGTTTGGTTTGTTACGGGAAAATCATCATCATCATCCAAGGACTTGTTAGATTTAGTTTCACGAGAAAACAATATGCATAGATTCTTCAACGGTGTGATTACGAGTATTATAAACTCTATATGCTTTACTTCTACTTGAATAACCCAAGAATATACCTTCATCGACTTTGGAATCAAATTTTCCCAAGTTTGTCCTTACCATTATTGTGGATGAAGCATTTACATCCAAAGATATGTAAGTGAGCTAAGTTGGGTTTTCTTCCTTTGTAGAGTTCATAGGGAGTTTTGTCCAATTTCTTTCGGAGATATGCCTGTTTGATATGTAACAAGCGGTGCTCATAGCATCGGCCCAAAACACTTGAGATGTTTGGTTCTCATTTAGCATTGATCTTGCCATTTCGGTAAGCACTCTATTCTTTCTTTCAACAACTCCATTTCTTTGTGGGGTTCTTGGAGTGAGAAGTTATGATTGATTCCCATACTATCACGAGAATTCTCCAAAGGCATGATTCTCAAATTCTCCACCATGATGCGTACGAATACGCAATAGATAATCCTTTCTCGTTTTGGACCTTCTTGGCAAACACAATAAATTGATCAAATGTTTTATCTTTTGATGATAAAAGAATGACCCATGTAAATCTTGAGAAATCATCTACTATAACTAATGTATAAAGATTGCCGCCAAGGCTCTTTACTCTATTTGGTCCAACTAAATCCATATGGAGTAATTGGAGAGGTCTATTAGTTGATATTTCGTTTTCGACTTGAAAGAAGATTTGGTTTGTTTACCTTTTTGACATGCATCACAAATCATATCATTTTTAAAAGAAAGTTTTGGTAAACCAATAACCAATTCCTTTTACGTAGTTTATCAAGTTGAATCATATTGACATGTCCTAAACGTTTATGCCATAACCAACTTTCATCTAAGTTACCAACAAAACATTTTGAGAATCGAAATTGTTTTTAGGCAGTTAAGAGTATAACAATTACCTTCTCTTGGAGCTCGAATAATGCTTTGGATTTAATACTATCTAAGAGAGAGCATCCTTACTTACAATCAAACATTCTTGAATCAAAGATGACTAGGTTTCCTTTGTCCGTGCTTTGACTCACACCGAGGAGGTTGTGACATAATCCATCCACAAGATAAACATCTTTGATTTGAGGTCCATTGCTATTTCCAATTTTGCCAATGCCGGCAATTCTTCGGACTCATTTCCACCAAATGTTACCTTGCCACCATCCTTATGTTTGATTGAAGCAAATTTGGATTGGTCTCCGAGTCATATGTCTTGAGCATCCATTGTCAATGTACCACTTATTGGGATTTGATGCTCTAAGACAAATCTGCATAAGAAGAGATATCATCTTTTAGGTACCCAATATTCTTTGGGTCCTTTTGGGTTAGTTTGTGTCTTAGGAATCATATAGGATCCCTTAGGCACCCATTGATAGTTTCCTACGGGTTTGATTGATCTATCTTTCTTATGAAAACATGAAGAAGTAGTATGACCTTTTCTATTACAATAGTTGCAATGTGCAAAAGGATTTGAGGTATGGACAGATTTTTGAAAATAATTCATGTAAGATCTTTGTCCATGTTTCTTTTTGCCTTTCTTTTTGTCATAATCGGGTTTGTAACCAATTCTGATTTGTCATTTGTAAATCTTTCTTTGTTTCAAAATTACCTCAAGCATTTCACTTCCTCTAGTGAATTTTTCAAGAGTCTTTGTAAGGTATTCATTTTTCTTTTGAGAATAGAACATTCATCACATATGATATTTTCGGGAGGCGAAAGATTTTCTACTTGTTGTTCAAGTGTTGTATTCTTCCTTTTTAAACCAAAATATTTTTCAGCAAGTTCATCAAATTCATTTTGAACAAGTTTGTATTCGATAGACAATTCATTATAAGTTGGTTTTGCATCATGATTAGAACAAGTAGAGTTTTCCTTTTCACAAGTAGAGATAGGTGTAGAAATCGTTTGAACTTGTTCTTCTAATAGTTTGATTTTTCTTTTTGAAAATAAGAGCTCTTTTGCGGTTTTCTTAAATTCGGTATAAAGAGAATCATATGTTGAAGATAATTCATCATAAGGTAAATCGGAATTACTTACCTCTTCGTTGTCGATTCCTCTTGAGCCACAAGGCGAGAGATTGGCACTTTGTTCCTCTTACGCCTCATCTTCATCGAGATGATTTGTTGCCCCATATAGGCGATACATAAGCTCTTTTCTTGAACTTATTGAATTTCTTTTCTTTGTTTTTCAGTGCGGACATTCGATTTGATGTGGCTGGTTTCTCACATTCATAGCATATAATTGGTTTCTTAGTTTACGTGCTAGAATTTCCTTTGTGAAACCTTACGTGAGATTGGTCCTTTTTGTAGAATTTCTTGAATCTTCGGACCATCATTCCTAGCTCACCATCTTCATCTTCATCTTCTTCATCGTCATCGATTTAGCTTCTTTGATGGTTTTAAGAGCTATTCCCTTGTTCTTGACATTGATATCATTTAGTCCCTTTTTGAATTTGATCTTCCCTCATATTCGAGAAAGGTGCCAAATAGTCTTGCCACGGAGGCCATTGATTCGCCTCGAGATTCTTCAATTGCGGTGACCTTGGCTTCCCATTCCTTGGTGAGAATATTTAGTATTTTCCTCACTTGGGCAGGTTGTTCATATTCTTTTCCCAAGGCAATGAGTTGATTGATCGGGTGAGTGAATCGAGTTGAAATTCACCAATAGATTCTCGGTCTTCATCGCAATAGATCGTATTCGATCATGAGAGTATTGATACGATTTTCTTTGATCGCATTGTTCCTTCATGAGCTATTTCAAGAGCATCCCACATTTGCTTAGCGAGATGGCAAAGTGCAGATTCGAAATACTCTTTTTGGCCAAGAGCACTTTGGAGCATATGAATTGCCTTCATGTTGAGAGTGACTTGTTTCTTATCATTGTCATCGTACTCTTCTTCTTTCTTGGGAGTTCGATGTCGGCTACAAGCGAGGAAGGAACATAGTTTCCTTTTCAAAGACCCTCCACAAACCAAACTCGGAGGCCATTACATAGACCACGAACTTAGCCTTCGAGAATGAGTAGTGTTCTCCATTGAAACACGGGGGTCGGTTGATTGAGGCTCCATCGGTAGAATTCCTTCCATTGGATCTTTGTGTCTAGGATGTTAATCCTTCAAATTGACAACGAGGCTCGATACCAAATGAAAACGAAAGGAAATCACCAAGAGGGGGTGAATTGGGGATTTTAAAACTTTTATAATAACTTTGCACCCAAGTGAAGCTAAACGTAAAGAGATAGGGAAGAAGAGCTTGACACGAAAGTTTATCTGGTTCGGTCTAAATTCTTGACCTACGTCCGGTCCCAGACTCTCGGGTTTTCTACTATCACTTTAACTCAGATACACACTCTGTACTCAAGGATTATCCTCTCTCTAGGATACACTCCCCTTACAAGTTGTAATCTGAAATCCCAATCTCAAGTCCCCTTGACTTGAGATCTTTTACAATGAATGAATAATTTGAATATAATCTCTCTCACGAGAGAAGGTAATGATAAACAACGAGGCTCTTTGTATATCAAAATACAATACGAAAGAAAGCTGAATGTATAAGAATTCTTGAGCTTGCTTTTCGTTTACGCTTAATCTTTCGTTGTTCTTCTAAGTTTGTAATCAGCTCTTTATATAGTGGTGAGTTGCTATGTGACCGTTACTTCTCAACTTAGCATGTTCTTCATTTGAAATTCAGTTTGATGAGGATTATAGCCGTTGGGTCTGAATTTGGCCGATTCAATTCTGGACGCGTGAAATCATTCTCCTTCGATTCTTCGCGTTTATTAATGATTCGTTTGATCCAATTTAATACGAAACATTCTCAATATAGAGTAGTTAAATACGTTTGAATATACTAAATAAATGCAATCAATTCGTATAAACATGGTAAGTTTTGCGGTTCAAAAGAATCGGGATGAAATCGATAACGATCATATTTGCTTAGTCTTAAACTCGAGTTCTCTAAGTCGGGCTCGAGTTCGTAAGGCTTTTAGAGTATCTGGTTTATCTTCGAGATAGCAAACTCGGAGTTTGATGTAAACTCGGAGTTTGTATTTTGTTTCACCATGTGAACTCGAGTTCACGAAGGTAGGCTCGAGTTCGAATACTCTCTAAGCTTTTGTCGAATGAACACACGGAGTAATATCTCACAAGTTAAGCGAGGCTCGAGTCCATTAGTGATTAGGCTCGAGTTTAACACTATTCATGCCTAAGAGTTTTGGTTGCTCGATTAGAGTGGTGGAGCACGAGTATAAACTCGGAGTTTGTACACTTGCTTTTCTTTCTTCGGATGAAGGGCTCGAGTTCATTATTCTTAGGCTCGAGTTCAGCTTAATTTATTCCATGACTTATTGAAGTGAGCTGGAGGTTTGAGCTTAAACTCGGAGTTTGAAAGAAGGAAAAACTTGGGAGCTCTGCGCAAGGAAAACTCGAGCTTGTAATAACGGGCTCGAGTTTACCTATTTTGTAAACTCTTCTTCGTTTGTCAAACCATAGAGTAAACTCTACACAAAAGCATTAGGCTTGAGTCCATATACTTGGGCTCGAGTGTTCATTAAATTATAGCCATAGAAACAAGTGAACTCTACTCAAAAAGAATAAACTCGGAGTTTAAAGAGATACAATTTAATTAGAAAACTTCCCGCCATGGGAAAACTCGAGCTTGTCTATACGGGCTCGAGTTTACTTGTTTGTAAACTCTTTATTATTATATCATGAGGGTTTAGGCTCGAGTCTATTTACTCGGGCTCGAGTTCGTTATCTTGAAAATATCTGATGAGCTCTCTGTTTGCAGAAAACTCGAGTTTGCTTAGTTAGGCTCGAGTTTTGCGGTGACAAAGTGATTTTGACTCTTTTGTCATTTTAAAAGCATTCGTACTTGTTTACAATTGTTATTAATCATCAAAACACATAGAGAACTAAC
>JAMWYP010001006.1:0-11171 GCA_025563575.1 Acacia pycnantha
AGGAAAAAAATGACAAAAGTTAAAACTTGCTCTTATAATTAGGGACAAAACCAACTCTAAAATTTGCTCCTATAATTAGGGATGGAGGGAGTATATGATTGTAATGATTTACCCCTTTCAATAGTAAAATTTGTTAAATTATCATTTGCAACACATCTGCCAAAAATATTTTTTACTCAAAATACATTTGAAGTTATTTTGGATCAATGATATATCTTCTTTAATTATTCTAGACAGTTGTTTTTTAAAATTTTAATCAAAGTAAAAGGCCATGGGATCCAAATCCAATAAGACTCAATTGTATGATTTCATTTATCATTCTCTTTTTCTTTCTTAGATAATATCTTTCAAAATGGAAAAAAGTCATAATTTTCATAATTTTCATGTTTTAACTTCAATAGAATTTGTTTATATTTTAAATTAATGAGCGGAAAAACATGCACTATATTAAGAAATGATAGTAATTAATTATCCTTTACATTTTAAGGCGAAATAACTTTCCATTGCCCAAATATTATTGACATAGTTGTTCGAGACTTAAGATTCTCCATGAGAAAAATGAATTTTACCAATATTGTAATACCCTGAAATTTGACTTAGGGAAATATCATAAATTAAGAAATAATACCTATTAAATAGGTGAATATGTGATATCAAAATTGTAGGGGAAAAATCTCTTGAAAATTTCAAAACATAGAGAGAGGTTTTAGAGAGAGAAGCTCTGGGGGAAAAAGCAATAAGCTCGGGTAAGTTTTCGTGCTTAAGCTTTCGTAGTTCTTTTGGTAGATAGAGTAGAAATGCTAGAATAGTCTCTAATCTTCCAAGTATGATTAGATATTATATGATAGTGGTATTTTAGTCATTATTTCGAAAATCATGATGGGGTCTGAGTTATGGAAAAATTTTGGAAGATTAGAGTTAAAATAGCGAAGCTCGCGAAATTCCGCCGATTAGTGGGCATTTTCGTCATTTTGGCACTCTAATTTTCAAGAGATTTTTCCCCTACAAATTTGATATCACATATTCACCTATTTAATAGGTATTATTTCTTAATTTATGATATTTTCCCTAAGTCAAATTTCAGGGTATTACACTTTGGTATCAGAGCAGTAGTCCTGGCATGAATTTAACGAAGTTACTACGGACAGTTTGGTGCCGAAGGCAAGGCTAGTCTACGTGGGTGTGCCAATCAGTCGCCGTGAACTCGGTGAGGCCCCCATGATGAGACACTTACCCACCATTCTCGTTTGGTTTACTAAGTATGTACGCTCGCTGCATCGTAACACTAACTCGATGTTTATGGTATGCATATATGTGCTATGTGTATTGTATGTTCTGTGGTATGATTATGTACCGTTGTTATGATTATATCTGTTGGATATGGGATACGTTTCAAGGGGCCTATGTGCCGCCGAAGGCCTATGTGGCCGTCGGGGGGCCTACGTGGTCGCCAGAGGCCCTATGTGCTTTGTCCGATACGTTGCGGTGGGTAGGGCCTATGTGTCCGTCAGGATATGTTTATCTGTCTATATCCTGCTGAATGAATTTGTGATGTTAATGTTGTGATTGTCTCCTAGTCCATATACCGCTATATGTAAATATGAGGTTAACTGCTACTCGAGGTCCGGTACTATGGGCCTCGGCTCTTAATGTAGCGTCGTGGTTAGAAGGACCGAGTGCCGAGGAGAGAGGCAATGTAATATCCTCAAATCTGACTTAGGGTAAATTCTCTGGGAATTAGATAATTTGCAAATAGGTCCCTAAAGACGTTTGAAAATTTGCAAATAGGTCCCTACACATTCGGGTTATAAATACTGTGAAAGCTATAAAAGAGGCAAGTAAAAATCTATTTAAAATAGGGAAGGATATTGTCCCTAATTTAGGTAATTTATTAAGTTACAAACTTGGAGAAATTGTAGAAGAATACTCAAAAAGTAAGGAAATGACCGAAATACCCCCGTAAATGCTAAGATAATGCAAGAGACATGAAAACAAAGATGTCAATACAAAAGTTATGAGGTAATGGGGCATGCTAATTAAGAAAATTATCAAATGTTGATAAGAAAGTAATTAGGTAATTATTGGCTAATTACTTAAGTATAAACAAAGGGAAATTCAAAGATAATTATGTAGAACTCCATAATTAGTTATTAATGGCTAAAAATTAGCATAGATATATTTGCTAATTAATTGGAGAAGATTGAGAAAAAAATATGAGAATAGGTAATTTTAAGCCTAAAAACAAGCCAATAGGGAAATTTTGTAAAATATTATATAAAAATAATTATTAAATAATTATTTTATATAATATTAATTAATTAAAACGAAAATTAAAAATAAAAGACCAGTTGCATTGACCGAAAATTTTGGATCAAAGTGGATAGGAATTTGAAAATAAATATCTAGATATTATTCAAACAACTTGTAATATTTTAACATATAATTAAATTATAGTGAATAGTAAAAAAATAAATAGGAAACGGATCATATCTGGAGAGTCAGGAATAGGTTTTCCAAAGTCAAGGTAAAATATTGATCAGTGGATTTTTATCTTCCGTTAGACTTTTCCTAAGTTAATTCTGAAGCCAATAGCGCATTTTCCTAATAAGACGAAATAGGGAAAAATGCAGGTAGGCACATTTTTGGATCTGAAGAAAATAAATTCTAACTCAACATCTAGAAATGAGTTTGAAATTATCTGGACATATTTGGAATCAGTGAATTATTATCCAGAGGTTGATGATTCCGAAAACGAGTTCCGCAGACCGGACGCGTTCGGACATCGCCGAGGAACTCCATCGACAGCTTGAAGCCCTATATGGAATCGAAATTTAGGTTAACCCGGACATTTCTAATAAGTGAGAAAATGTCTTCAAAGTTTTAATTCCGATTTCTAAGATTTTACAAGATTTCACGATTCGAACACCGATCAGGATTTTATCTAAAATCCCATAAAGCAAAAATGAAAAGGGTAAGAGGCCAACAAGGCCATACTCTTGGCCAAGTATTTTGCATGGTGGCAAAATTTTGGAAGATTAGAGTTAAAATAGCGAAGCTCTGGCAAAATTTCGGCGATTAGGGGAATAAGGGCAAAATGGTAATTTTTACCTAAAATGCCAGATATAGTATCAAATCACTAATAAAAGTGATATTACTCTTATAGGACGTCAGATCCTAATTTGTCTGCCGCTATACTGCCCGACGTGCCGTTGTTTCACGTTTCCCGTAAAAGTACGTTTTTCCGCCAATAAGCACCTAAAGTCACAACGAAGGTACGTTCGCGCACCGTAACACTAATCCGATGTTTATGGTATGCATGTATGTGCTAGGTGTATTGTATGTGATAGCTTATAGCTCGTGGTATGTCTATGTGCTGTTTATATGTTCATGTTTGCTATGGCGATATATCTCGCATGCTTTTGGCGATATATGTATACATGCTATTGGGCGATATATGTATGCATGCTTTGGGCGATGAGTGCACATATACCGTTGTTGATATGATTGATCGTGGTCCATATGTTGTGTCTCGTGAATATGAGGTTAACTGTTACTCGAGATCCGCGGATCTCGGCTCTAACATAGCATCAAGCTCCGAAGGGCCAAGGACCGAGGAGAGAGGCAAGGCACCCAGTAGAAGTGTTACCATGACTTCCTTTCGATGTTCCGTACCGCTATTGTAACTAGCAAGACTTACGGCGTTTTACATATACATACCAGTTACTCAATTGCTCCGTTGCTCTACTCTGATGATTTTAAATGGAAAAAAATTTTATACTGCTTTTGAAAAACAGGATGTTACAAATATGTATTCCATCTTTGATAACTCAAATTATCTTATTCTTTCAATTCCAGGCGTAAACCTTTATAGAGTTCATTTATCTTCTTTATATTCTATATGACTTCAATAGTACTCCCTTTAACTCTTTTTATAAAATACAAATAATTGAATTACATAGATCAAAACTTTGGCTAACAAAAATGGATTAAAAATAGAGTAAAGACCCTTTCTGGTCTCCACCCTAACAAAAAACGCGATCCCCATTTTGGTCCATTAAAAAAAAGGTCCTTTTTAGTCCATAAAAAAGATGAATAAGGGTCGATTGGTCGACATTTAATTTTGATCCCTCACAAATTTCAAAAGGGTCATTTTTAGTCCATAAAAAGGATGAATAAGGGTCGATTTTTTTGTAAGGGACCAAAATGGGGTCCGTGTTTTTTAGTACTATTTTTTGTGACAATTTTATCATATGATATACAGTACTACCACTAGTACAAAAATTGGATATTACTACCCTAAAAAACGTCCTTATTTAGAAACAAGACGTCCAAAATGAAGGCGGTGGCATTCTTGTAATTATCTTGAGGGAAGTTTAGCCTTCAACGTCCTAAATAAGAAATCAGGCTCCTTAAATTTATTTTTGGTGTCCTAAATTTGTTTCAGACGTCTAACATTCTCTCGCGCCATAAAATATGATAATTTTTTGTTTGGCGCCATGTGATTCTTTTTGCAATAATATTAATTTATGGCTGCACTGAATAATTTTAAGGACGCTTTTAATGTGGCAATACATATTAATTACTTCGCGCCATGGATTTTTTGTTTGGCGCCGAGGATATTTTTTTAAAAAAAATTTAATAATATTGGCGATCTGATTGATATTCAGGTCGCCTATATTAATATATCAATATAATTCGTCGCCAATATTATTCAAATATTTGACATATGAGATTTTAATAATCTAAAAATAACACGCACTCCTCTTTAAAACAACTGCCCAATACAACAATGGATAAAATGGTTCACCAAAACAAACCCCTATTTTAACCAGTTTTGCTAAAAATCTATGCAAAAAATAATTGAAATTGAAACAAAAACTCATATGAATTAATATGAATATATTTGGCCCAACAATTCTCAAGTCCCTTCATAGGTCATCTGTTTCAAGTCAACTCTGGAAACTGCCCACGCATTTCCCCTGATGTACGTTTCTTGCAAGCTGGACTTTGCCTTATGAAATAGGCCTAATTAATTTAAATAATATCGCTGACCTCTGTATCTAGTACCCAACAACCTGTCTTGTCTTGCAGTGAGCTTTAATTTCTCTTTTATTGCATCTTCATTTCAGATGTATTCCCCTATGTGATTCATAATCTGTATATAAATATGAGTTTACAAGAGCCTTAACTTTTCATATCCCTTGAGACTTCCATTCCAAACACAAGGCATGGCTAATACTTTTAGATATTCCCATCTCCTTCTCCTCCTTGTTTCTTTCTGTGAATTCACTTTACTTTCAAAAGTTTGGATTTGCCTCTAATGATGCCGACACTCTACATGGGATTTGCAGGATCTCTAGTTGGTACTGCTCGATTCAACGTGAATGATAAGTATACTTGTCAAGTAGGATGGGCTATTTATGCTAGAAGGGTAAAACTTTGGGACAAAAGTACTAGACACATGACTGACTTCACTTCTCATTATACTTTCACAATAGACACTCAAGGTCATACTAGTTTAGGCGATGGACTTTGCTTCTTCCTCGCTCCTTTTGGTTTTGAAATCCCTCCAAATTCTGCTGGTGGCTTTCTAGGCCTATTCAATGCCACAACTAGTTTTTCATCTCAGAGCCAGATTGTTCATGTGGAGTTTGACTCTTACCCAAATTCTGAATGGGGTGAGACCACAGAACATGTGGGAATCAACAATCATTCTGTTGTTTCAACAGTGTCTACGTTTTGGAATACTAGCCTACACAGTGATGATGGTGCAGATGTGGATCACCTACAACTCTGCATCGAAGAACTTGAGTGTAACATGGAAATATCAGAGCACACAGAGTCCTCAAGAGAACAATACTCTTTCTTATCTAATTGATTTATCCAAGGCTTTGCCTGAATGGGTTACAGTTGGATTTTCTGCTGCAACAGGGTCAATTGGAGAACTTCATACTCTTTGTTATGGAATAAAATAATAGGCCCATCCAAGGTGTGGCCCATCAAGAGACATCTAATACATTTGGGCTTGAGGCACCAAGGCCCAAGTAAGTCCAAACCCTAACCCTAAGGTAGCCTCTATATATAATTGATAATTGAATATTTTATACACTTATTTTTGTCTCTTAATAATAATTTAGGACCCTTTAGCTAATAAATAATGGCTCTTATGTTTATTTGGGCCTTGGGCCTTTTATTGCATTTTAGCCATTTTTAATAATAAAATTCCAGTTTTGTGTTGCTTCACTATTTCTACCATAACTCTTGAACCAGACATCGGATTTGCCTCATTTTTGTCTCATATTTCAGATGATTCAGAGAGCTACAATTGTTATGAAGACATCAAGAGCAAATTCGGTCAAGAAGGCGGTCAATTTTGGAGCCAAAGTCGGATGTACAATTCTGGATTTATTTTAGACCCGAATTTTGTAATTTAAGTCCAGCTTTATTTTATTTTCTGTTTTGGGCTAAAACCAGAGCCCATTTCGTTTTAGGTTATTTTTAGTATGGCAGCTGCCAAACATATTCATTCACGTTTTTAACATTAGAGTGGATCAAAATACAAGTTTTCATTTTCTCATCTGTTCTTCATGTTCTTCGCGCTTCTTCGTGTTCTTCGCTCGCTCTTCGATTTTCCCATACCATGATCGGCTAAACTCTTGTGATTAACCCAACGATGAGGATTCCATGATTCATCCGTAGAGCTCGTGCCTAATCTGGTAACTACTCGATTCTGTTTTCATCTTATCGGATTCGATTTGAAATAGTTCGAATATTAGATTTAATATTCCCAGTTTGGTTCATCCCAAGGACTTAGTTCTGACTAGGTTACGCTGTTAAGCCGTGCGATTGCACAGTGAGACGCCACTCGTCCCGACAGATTCTAGGCGATCGTCTAGGCGAGGGGAATCTCCTGATGAATGCGAGATTTCGATTCATCCTGAACCAAACGTGGGTTAGTTGTATTTTCGCTCAATGATGGAGGTTTCGGAATCAATTCGTTGGGTTGATCATCTTTAATCTGTCTCGTTTATTTGATTCTCATTTGACTCTGTTTATTGCATTTTGGTTATGTTATTTCGTTTTGTTCTATTCTCGTTAAACCAAACCCCCATTTTATCATTTCGTTTCACTATTGTTATTAAACAAGCCCCCGCAAATTCGTTGGGAAACGACCCAGTTCCCTAATTTCGCAAATTAATTACGAACTTGGTTGTTTTGGGAGATACGGCAATTAATCTTTCCAAAATGGCGCCGTTGCCGGGAATTTGCATCGGTTTGATTAGTAATGTATTGTAAATAGCTTAGTTTAAGTAGTTTAGGTGGTTCGGGTGGTCAGACAGAAATTTTTCTGACTCTGATCACTCAAACCAGGTCTTATTCACAAGGAATTGGGTGTTTTAAGCAAAAGTCACTTCCTAGGAGGAAGTGAGGTCTCACTCATTTTCCCCAAATTCCAACGTTTAGACCATTTTTTTCACTGTTTTTTTCCAACAGGACCATTTTTTTTGAGTATCTCTGATTGAGTTGAAATTTGGTACAGTGATAGAAAATGGCGAATTGTTAGACCCCCTTGAAAATGTTTCATTTTCCAAGGGCTATCCTCCGTTTCGCCAAATTCCATCGTTTAGGCCACTTTTTCAATTTTTGAAGTTTTTTTATTCCATTTTTGAGTCTCCCAATAGTCTAGGAGTTGCCCTTTAAAAATCATTTGATACTGTTTCGGACTTGTTTTGGTCAATTTCTAGCATAGGTTTTTGCTTTTGTGTGTTTTGTCTCTCTGCTTTAGTGTTTTTCCACTTTTCACCACCTCTTGTGGCATTTTCGTAATTCTGATTTTCTCTCGTGGCATCTTTGTCATTCCGAGTACTTGCCAATTCTCGCTTTGTGTATATGTTGTATGAGTACCGGGAATACTACTAATCCGTAAGATTTGTTGCCATTTGATCCTCGAATAGAAAGAACAATTTTACCGCTAGAAAGAGTTGTTAGGCTAAGTCATAAGATTAATACCGAACCGGATACTCAATTAGAGTCCGATTCTCGCCATTCTCGATTGTGTCCATTCTCGTTGATATTTCGATTGTGCTTCCGATAGTATTTCGATAGTCTTGTTGTGTTCACTCGATTCTAGTAGCAACTTTGCTCGCTTGGACATTATGGCAGGGAGAGCAGATAATCATCATACTTTGAAGGAATTGGGTGCACCCGATGTTAATTATCAACCCTTGTGCATCCAATATCCTAACCTTGCTGCTAACTTTGAGCTGAAATCTGGTCTAATACACTTGTTGCCTAAGTTTCATGGTCTTGCAGTTGAGTGCCCCATTAAGCATTTGAAGGAATTCCATGTAGTATGCAGCACTATGAAACCTCATGCCATTGATGAAGATCATATCAAGCTGAGAGCTTTTCCTTTCTCATTGGAGGGTGGAGCCAAGGATTGGTTGCTGTACCTTCAGCCCTCATCTATTGGGAGTTGGACTCGATATTCGAGGTTATTTCTGAGAAATATTTCCTTCCTCAAGAGCAACCGCAATCAAGAAGGAAATTGGCAACATTAAACAAGTCAGCTCGGGAGACTATGTATGAGTATTGGGAGAGGTTCAAAAGGTTATGTGCAAGCCGTCCACACCATCGATATTCGAAAAGACTTGATCAACTCTTTCTATGATGGTCTATCACCTAGACAAAGGGTTGGTGGATGCTTCTAGCGGTGGGGCTATGAGTAACAAGACACCGAAGAAGCCCGAGACTTGATATCCATTATGGCGATAACTCTCCAGCTTTGGCACCGTGAGCCAATAGTACTCCTCGTTTACCATATTCAAGCTCCACCCAAGATAATTCTTGAGATTAGAGACTAGACTTGATGATCCGACCTCCCTTGTGAGGCAAATCGCAAAGTGACACGCATAAGCATGCCTCTTCCCTTCTCAAGATGGGTACTCTTGTGGGTTTTGTTCGACCTTATCATTCTACCGACTCTTGCCCTACCTTGCATGATCCTACTTACCAAGATCACCAAGAGCCGCAGCTGGTGTTTTTCCAGAAGGCCACAATACCAACAGAATAATGCCTTCTCCAACACTTATAATCCCGGTTGGAGAAATCACCCAACTTTCGCCTGAACCAAAATCGAACCGAGCAACCAATACCAAAATCGAATCGAGTAACCAGACGCAGTACTGGGAACTACCGCCAGAGGTCGCATGCACTACGACTTTCCAACAACAATCCGCACCCCCTTTACCCTTGCAAGCACCACCTCCTCGACCAGCCATATGTCCACCTCCACAAAGTGCACAACAAAGCAAGCTAGTAGTAGTAGTGGTGGTTCCTCACTTGAAGAAATGATGAAGCAATTTGTCACACCAATATGCAGCCCAACAAAGAATCGATACTTCCATTCGAGTTTGCAAACACAGATTGGGCAATTGGCAACATCATTGAACCACTTCAACCTCGTGGATCCAATTCCCTTCCTCACAAACAATTCCTAATCCTAAGGGAAATGTGAGTGCTATATCACTACTGCCCGGCAAGCAATTGGAGGAACCTAGCAAGCGCAGATGTGACTTCCACATCGTAAAACGAGTCGAAATGTGAAGATTGACTCAAAAGAAAAAGGCAATGCAGCAAGGTGAAGAGGAAGACATTCCTATCCCTCTTCCCTTCCCTCGAGAGCAGCTCACCCAAGAAGTGCAGATAAAGCACAAGAGAAGGATATACTTGAGACATTCGTAAGAGTAGAGATAAACATTCCTCTCTTAGATGCAGTCAAACAAATTCCTAAATATGCCAAGTTTCCAAGGAGTTGTGCACCAACAAGAGGCGATCAAGGGAAATGAACGAGTGAGCTTGAACTGAATGTCTCAAGACTCATCCAAATTCTACCATGCCTCGTAAATGCAAAGATCCTGGACATTTTCTATCCCTTGCCTTATTGGTAACTATAGATTTGATGATTGCATGCTAGATTTAGGTGCTTCTATTAATGTCATGCCTCGCATCTCGTTTATAGATCTCTTGGTCTTGGTCCCTTGCGTCCAATCGGTGTCATTGTTCAGCTTAGCTAATAGGAGTAATGCCCATCCTTCTCGGTTTAGTTGAAGATGTATTAGTCAAAGTTAATGAATTGATATTCCCGCTGATTTTTACATCTTGGATATGGAGGGTGAGTCTCCTAGTAGTAGGTCACCAATCATTCTAGGGAGACCTTTCATGAAAACAAATAGACTAAGATAGATGTGCATTCCGGTACTCTTTCCATGGAGTTTGGTGATATATCGTGAATTTCAATATCTTTGATGCCATGAAATATCCTAGGAAGAGCATTCGTTTTTCTGTATTGATGTGATTGATGATGCTGTGGATGATGTTCTTAATAGTTGGTGTGCTGATTATCCTTATTTTTCATCTGAGAGTGATACCCCATTTGTGCATGCGATGATAATGAATGGTGCTCTCGCTTGCACTAATTTGGTTAAGACTGCATTGTTTGGTGATTCTGATTTGCTTGGTGATTCTACATTACTTGTAGACTCTGATATTGAGTCTGAGTTTGAGCTTCACCCTGATCCTAACGTGCATCCTGATTCTGATTTTGATGAGCTTCATTCTGATTTTGATGAACTGAATTCTGATGTTAACCTTGAGCTGTATAGACACAGTCAGACGCCTTAATCCTCTTATCCTTGATGTGGTGAAGAAGGAGGTCACTAAGCTTTCGCAGCCGGCATCATCTATCCTATTTCGATAGCCGGTGGGTTAGCCCAATCCGGTGGTTCCCAAGAAGTCCTAGAGTTACCGTAGTAGCCAATCGAAGAATGAGCTCATTCCTACTCGAGTTCTGAATAGTTGGAGAGTTTGCATTGACTATAGGAGACTCAACCAAGCCACTCGCAAGGATCATTACCTCTACCTTTCATTGATCGATGTTAGAGCGATTGGCCGGTAAGTCTCATTACGTCCTCGATGGCTACTCGGATACTTCAGATCCATATTGCTCCCGAGGATCAGAGAAGACGACCTTTACATGCCCCTTTGGGACATATGCTTACCGGAGGATGCCTTTTGGCCTTGCAATGCACGGCACTTTTCGCTTGTATGGTGAGTATTTTCTCCGAGTTCCTAGAGGACCGCATGGAGGTTTTTATGGATGATTTCACCGT
>JAMWYP010001007.1:0-11024 GCA_025563575.1 Acacia pycnantha
TTGATGATAATTTCAGATTATGGATCGCATAGAGGACATTGCTCCAGTGATGTAGGAAGAAAGAGGCTTTTGGCGTCACATGCATATGGTAATATGTGCGGTGATGCGAGGCTCTGCCCAGCTATGCGTGGGTGTAAAAATACCTACCAATTGTTGAACGGCGCTATTGAAGGGTAAGCTTAAATTCCACGTAATGGATGGAACGACAAGAGTTTTAGAAATTGAGGCTTTGAAGGACATGCTTAGGATGATAGCACGATGTTCAGTGTAATACCCCAGAAATTTGAATTAGGGAATTTAAGGGCCAAAGTGCCAAAATGACCAAAATACCCACAGGAGGAGTAAATAACTTAGGAAAATGGTGAAAAATCCTAAAGGGCAATGAAATAATTATTTAAATTGAGAGAGCGTATATCTCTAATTTTGGTAATTTAATAAATTACAAACTTGGAGAAATTGAGGAAGAATGCTCAAAAGTATGGTAATGACCATAATGCCCTCACAAATTCTAAAATAAAAGCGAGAACATATGGAAACAGAAATGTCGGTGCAAGAATTATGAGGTAATGAGGTATTCTAATTAAGAAAATTATCAACTGTTGATAAGAAAGTAATTAGGTAATTATTGGCTAATTACTTAAGCTTAAGCAAAGGAAATTATGAAATAATTATGTAAAGCTCAAAATTTGTGGAAAAAGGTTTAAAATTAGTAAAAATATATTTACTAATTAATTGGAAATTTTGGAGAAAAATAGTTAAGTTTAGGTATTTTTAAGCCTAAATACAAGAATGGACCAATTAGGTAATTTTGTGGAATTTTGGAAAAATTAAATAAATAAAATCATTAAATAATTAATTAAATATAAAAATAAATATTTATTAAGATTTAATAAGGGGCAGCCAGAATTACACAAGAAAATGGGATAAGAATAAGCTTAAAAATATCATGATATTTTGCACAAGTTGCATTAGTTTATTATATAATTAATTAAAGTGAAAAATGATGAATAGTAATTTAAAAATTAGAGAAACGGATCCTATCTAGAGATCTAGGAATGGGATTTCCAAAGTCAGGGAAAAATAATGATCGGTGGAATTTTGTCTTAGTTATACTCTTAGGGAGAAAATGCAAAAGTCGTTGGTGCATTTCCTAATAAAACAAAATAGGGAAAAATGCATATAGGTATATTTTTGGATATAAGAAAAATAAATTCTAACTCAACATCTAGGCATGAGTTTGAATTTATTTTGACATATTGGAATCAGTGAATTTTTACGAAGAAGTTGATAATTTGAAATGCGTTACGAAACAGGACAATGACCAGGACACGTTTTTCGAAACTTCGGTGGAACACGGAATGCCCTGTATGGAACCAAAATTTAGGTTAACTTGGAAATTTCTAGTAAGTGAGAACTTGTCTTCAAAGTTGTAAATCCGGAATTTTGAGATTTCTCAAGAATCACGCGAATCGGAGTGCCGATCGGAAATGGATTTGGATGAGGACACGTGTCATCATCAATTGGCTCATCTTTGGCTTGGAGAGGGGGCAGCACGTTTTGGTGTGTTGTATGGCCAAGAATCACTCTTCAAAATATTAAAGGAAAATTACAACTTTGGACCCAAAATTTGAGGGGAAAATTACACTTTAGGACCCAAAATTTGCCTATAAAAAGGCAAGAGCTCTCTTCATTTTCTCACCCCATTCTCAAGTGAAAACCGAAATCCTTGAGTGAAAAGAAGAGAGAGAAGCTCACGAAGGAAGTCTGAGGAAGTCTTCTGACGGGTAAGTCTTTCGGTCTTTAGTTTTTAGTCTTTAGTTCAATAGTTAGTAAGGCTAGAGTAGTCTTTATTTCTATGATTTGGGTATCATATGGGAGGGCTATTTTAGTCTTTATTTTCAAGAATCATAAATGCGTCGAAGTTCTGGCGAAATTTTGGGAAGAAAATAGCCTATGTAGCGAGCGGCGAAATTCCGCCAAGTAGGGGTATAGGGGCAAAATGGTAATTTTTACCTAAAATGCCAGTTATAATGCCAAATCACTAATGAAAGTGATATTACTCCTATAGGACGTCAGAAACTCTGATTTGCTGCCGTTACGCTGTCGGACGAGCCGTTTCACGTTTTTCCGTAGAAAAGTACGATTTCCGACTAAGTGCCGTCACCGTCAACGAAGGTACGTTCGCGTCTTGTAACACTAATCCGATGGATATAGTATGCGTAGATGGTATGTGTGCGATGTGTGTATAATGTGTATATATGCGGGGTGTTGTTGGAATGCATATTATGTTAGAAAATAACCGTATGCATCTTTGGGGCGATATAGTTGCAAGGTTTGGGAGCGATACATTTATAATCTTTGGGAGCGATACATCCGTAATGCCTGGGAGCGATATATCTGTATCTTCGGGAGCGATACATGTGCATTGGTTGGGTGTGGTTTATATGTTATTGTTGTGTAACCATATGTGTAATCGTATACATTTAGTTAAGATTACACCCGAGATCCGGTGCGGATCTCGCTCAATATAGCGTCAGGGTCGGAAGGACCAAGGAACGAGGAGAGAGGGAAGCAGCAGGTTCGAGGATCCGACTGAAGACTTTCCATTATTATCCTTTACTTTTTGGAACTCTCGGTTACTATACCGTTTATGTAATTAGCCAGTGGGCATTTTGAATATATATATCAGTTACTTTTCCGCTCAAATGCTCTACTCTGATGATTTTGAAATGATGTTTGACAAAAAAAAAAATTTTACTGCTTTTGAAAAGTCGGGTTGTTACATTTGGTATCAGAGCAGTTTTCCTGGCATGGATCTGACTAAGTTATTACGGATAGTTTGGTGCCGAAGGCAAGGCTAGTTTACGTGGGTGTGCCAATCAGTCGCCGTGAACTCGGTGAGGCCCCCATGGTAGACACTTACCTGGCCATTCTGTTCGGTTAACGGAGTTAGGTTCTAAGCCTTTTCAAAAATTTGGAGCATATTTTGAAAATGAGTACTGATATAGCCTGAGTCGGTGTACCATTTTACCTCGGTGTACCGGTCAGACCTGGTATACCATCCGAACCGGTGTACCACCCTCTCGTTGGTGCATCACTCGATAACCGCCGCCTTATACCGGACGTTAATTCTATTCTAGCACGAGCTCATACGCGGAGCTGGGTCACGCCAGGATGAAACTCCGAGACCAATAAAGATAGTACATGCGTATTTGACTCATGTAGAGAACTCCCGATACGAAATCCCGTGCCGCTCTGAGTAGACCAAATCAATGAAATTCTGATCAAGGGGGAGATTTTGCGGGAGTGTATTCGTTTGTAGTAAGTGCGGTAAAAGCTGGGAGCAATGTGAATACTAAAGTGATAGAGTCTATATGCGGTATAGATACTGATGCAGTAGAATCTGCGATAGGAAAATTGCTTTCTTTATATAACTAACGTTTTCCCTAATAAAGGAAAAAGCACGAGACATGGGGTGATTAAGGAGGAAGAATTTCTGCAGGTCCAGCAGGGAAATGAAGAATCATTCGACGACTACTTCGCTCGTTTCACCAACCTGTCTCGTTATTCTTCATATCTGAAAAGCCACGTGAATGAAAGCTGGAAGGCAAACCGATTAGTGACTGGACTGAAATATGATATAAGGGCGAGGCTAGTATCGCAACAATTTCCAAAAATGGCTCAAGCGGTAGAATCTTGCCGGATGACTGAGCGCAACCTGAAGGAGTTACGTAAGTCACAGAATCACAATGGTAGCCGTGCCGATCAAAGCGAGGGTAGCCGTGGAAATTCCTCACGAAAGAGAGAAGCACCATGGGATGACTCTCAAAGAGAAAGCAAGAGGCCATTTCAGTTGAGCAGTAACAACTCAAGAATGATGGAGTCCCGACCATGTCCCGAATGCGGGAAGTACCATCCTGGTGAGTGTATTAACAAACAGGTTTGTTTCAGATGTCGGAAGCCGGGACACATTATTACAAATTGTCCTGAGAAAGGTACGGAGAAACGAGTTTGCTACAGATGTCAGAAACCAGGACACATTGCCCCGAACTGCCCTGAGAAAGCTGTAGGATTCAAGCCACAGAACCCGGGCCGAATGTACGCACTAACCGATACCATGGACAGAGAACTTCCTGAGAGAGTCCAAGGTACTATCTCTTAGTAAGGAATTTTTCTCGTACGTTAACTATGTGTTAGTTATTCAACTAAATCGTATGATACGTGAACCATCTTCGTGACGTATTCCGCGTTTCCTCGTTATTTTTCTACCGTAATCATGTCATTGAGTAGGAGGTATCTTATGTTGTCATGGTGTATGGGAACCATGGAGACATTTTGATACTCTTGTGTTAACATGGTGTATGGGAACCATGGAGACATTTTGGTATCTGTGGTGTTAACCGCGGTGTATGGGAACCACGGGGAAACATCATATATCAAGGTACAATATGACAAGATCGTAGTAGTCAAATCAAAGCGAATTCTCGATCACCAGGAGGAGCAACAGGCAGACAAAGTGAAGATCCGACGCGTATAGCCCCAGTCCGAGTAGACGGAGTCTAGTTAGTACAAAGGGAGGAGTAAATAACTTAGGAAAATGGTGAAAAATCCTAAAGGGCAATGAAATAATTATTTAAATTGAGAGAGAGTATATCTCTAATTTTGGTAATTTGATAAATTACAAACTTGGAGAAATTGAGGAAGAATGCTCAAAAAGTATGGTAATGACCATAATGCCCTCACAAATTCTAAAATAAAGCAGAACATATGGAAACAGAAATGTCAGTGCAAGAATTATGAGGTAATGAGGTATTCTAATTAAGAAAATTATCAACTATTGATAAGAAAGTAATTAGGTAATTATTGGCTAATTACTTAAGCTTAAGCAAAGGAAATTATGAAATAATTATGTAAAGCTCAAAAATTTGTGGAAAAGGTTTAAAATTAGTAAAAATATATTTACTAATTAATTGGAAATTTTGGAGAAAAATAGTTAAGTTTAGGTATTTTTAAGCCTAAATACAAGAATGGACCAATTAGGTAATTTTGTGGAATTTTTGGAAAAATTAAATAAATAAATCATTAAATAATTAATTAAATATAAAAATAAATATTTATTAAGATTTAATAAGGGGCAGCCGAATTACACAAGAAAATGGGATAAGAATAAGCTTAAAAATATCATGATATTTTGCACAAGTTGCATTAGTTTATTATATAATTAATTAAAGTGAAAAATGATGAATAGTAATTTAAAAATTAGGAAACGGATCCTATCTAGAGATCTAGGAATGGGATTTCCAAAGTCAGGGAAAAATAATGATCAGTGGAATTTTGTCTTCCGTTATACTCTTCCGGGAGAAAATTCTGAAGTCGTTGGTGCATTTCCTAATAAAACAAAATAGGGAAAAATGCATATAGGTATATTTTTGATATAAGGAAAATAAATTCTAACTCAACATCTAGGCATGAGTTTGAATTTATTTTGACATATTTGGAATCGTGAATTTTTCCGAAGAAGTTGATAATTTCGAAATGCGTTCAAACCGACGCGACCAGGACACGTTTTCGAGAAACTTCTACGAACACGGAATGCCCTGTATGGAACCAAAATTTAGGTTAACTTGGACATTTCTAGTAAGTGAGAACTTGTCTTCAAAGTTGTAAATCCAGAATTTTGAGATTTCTCCAAATTACGCGAACCGGTACCGATCGGGGAAATTGGATTGGATGAGGACACGTGTCATCATCCAATTGGCTCATCTTTGGCTTGGAGAGGGGGCAGCACGTTTTGGTGTGTTGTATGGCCAAGAATCACTCTTCAAAATATTAAAGGGAAAATTACAACTTTGGACCCAAAATTTGAGAAGGGAAAATTACACTTTAGGACCCAAAATTTGCCTATAAAAAGGCAAGAGCTCTCTTCATTTTTCTCACCCCATTCTCAAGTGAAAACCGAAATCCTTGAGTGAGAAAGAAGAGAGAGAAGCTCTGGGGGAAGTTCTGCCGAAGTCTTCAACGGGTAAGTCTTTCGGTCTTTAGTTTTTAGTCTTTAGTTCAATAGTTAGTAAGGCTAGAGTAGTCTTTATTTTTATGATTTGGGTATCATATGGGAGGGCTATTTTAGTCTTTATTTTCAAGAATCATAAATGCGTCGAAGTTCTGGCGAAATTTTGGGAAGAAAATAGCTGTAGCGGAGCGTGGCGAATTCTTCCAAGTAGGGGTATAGGGGCAAAATGGTAATTTTTACCTAAAATGCAGTTATAATGCCAAATCACTAATGAAAGTGATATTACTCCTATAGGACGTCGAAATCTGTCTGTGCCGATTCTGTGCCGAAGTCGGCTATGGAGCGTTTTCACGTTTTTCGTGAAAAATCGATTCAGAGCGGAAGTGCGAGTCACAGATCAACGAATGCGTTCGCGTCTTGTAACACTAATCGATGGATATAGTATCTTATGAATGGTATGTTATTAGATGCGGTGTATAATGTGTATATATGTGGGGTGTTGTTGGAATGCATATTATGTTAGAAAATAATCATGTATGCATCTTTCAGCGGAGTAGTTGCAAGGTCGGGAGCGATACATTTATAATCTTGGGAGCGATACATCTCGTAATCTTTGAGGCTATATCCGTATCTTTGGGAGAGCGATACATGTGCATTGGTTGGGTGTGGTTTTATATGTTATTGTTGTGTAACCATACGTGTGCTTGTATACATGTAGGTTAACCGTTACCCGAGATCCGGTGGCGATCTCGGTTTCTCAATATAGCGCCGTGGCGGAAGGACCGAGGACGAGGAGAGAGAGGAAGCAAGAGGTTCGAGGATCCGGCCGAAGACTTTCCATTATTATCCTTTACTTTTTGGAACTCTCGGTTACTATACCGTTTATGTAATTAGCCAGTGGGCATTTTTGAATATATATATCAGTTACTTTTCCGCTCAAATGCTCTACTCTGATGATTTTGAAATGATGTTTGACAAAAAAAAAATTTACTGCTTTTGAAAAGTCGGGTTGTTACATGCCGCATCGCTACTATGATGCTAAGAAGATACTTTGTCCACTGGGGATGGAGTACAAAAAGATCCATGCATGCCTGAATGATTGTGTATTATATAGAAAAGAGTTTGAAGAGAAGCAGAGTTGTCCGATATGTGAAACCCCACGGTACAAGTCAGATAAGGGGCTCCGCAAAAGTGTTTGTGGTATCTTCCAATCATACCAAGGTTCAAGCCGGTTGTTTGCGAATGAAAATGATGCAAAAAATCCGAGGTGGCATGAGATGAGAGGATTTCGGATGGACAAGCGACATCCTACGATTCTTCTCAATGGAAGAAGATCGATCAATTATTTCCGAACTTCGGCGAAGAACCCAGGGAACCTCGGGCTTGCCCTGCTTACTGGGATGGAATGAATCCACATGGAAGCCTTAGCAAGATACATAGCTCATGGCCCGTAGTCCTGATTGTTTACAACTTATCTCCTATGTTATGCATGAAACGAAGTACATCATGCCTGTCTATGTTGATTTGGGACCAAAACAACCAGGAAATGACATAGATGTTTACCCTAGAGCCCTTGATCGAAGACTTGAAGGAGTTGTGGGAAGAAGGTGTCGATGTTTTTGACTCTTTCAAGAAGGAGGTCTTTAGAATGAGAGCCATGATATTTTGTACTATAAACGACTTCCAGAAACATAATGGGAACTTGTCGAAAGTATAGTGTAAAAGGCCATAAAGCATGTCCGAAGTTTGTGAAGAAGGCACATGCTACCATCAACTTCAACATGGAAGAAAGACGCAGGTATCTTTGGACATAGGAGATTTCTTAGACGGGCCACCCATATCGTCGATTAAAGAAGGCCTTTTTGGTGGCCAAGAGTATGAAGTTAAGCTCCGGTGGCATTGACTGGGAGCAAGTGTATGAAAAAGGTTAAAAATATCGAGTAGTCATCTTCGGTAAGCTCCGGAAAGAAAGTAGGAAAAGAAACAAATATATGGAAGAAGAGATCTGTATTCTTTGGATCTTCCCTATTAGGCGCAATCTTGATGTGAGACACCGTATTGACAATGTCATGCATGTGGAGAAGAACGTATGTGATAGTATTTGTGGGCACGCTTCTCAACATACAAGGTAGTTCAAGGATGGTGTGAAGGCAAGATTGGATTTGCAAGCAATGTGGAATACGCGAAGACTTGCATCCAAGGCCATATGGGAAGAGAACTTATTGTCCCCGGCTTCTCATACTTTGTCTAAGGATGAGAAAGCGAAGCTTTGTGTGCGAGTGTTTACATGGCACAAAAGTTCCCTCTGGGTATTCTTCAAATTTTAAGAGGCTTGTCCTCGATGAAGGACTTGAAATTAGTAGGCCAAAAGTCTCATGACTGCCATGTCTTGATGCAACAGACTACTCCCAGTAGCTATTCGAGGATTGCCGAATATGATCTTCGGTCGCTTTTGACTAGACTTTGTTTCTTCTTCAATGCGGTTTGTAGTAAAGTTTTCAAGATTGAAAAGTTGGATGAATTGGAGAATGAAGGATATCTTATCTTGTGCCACCTTGAGAAGCTTTTTGTTCCTTCATTTTTTTGACATCATGGTTCATCTCATTATTCATCTAGTGAGGGAGATAAAGTTGTGCGGCCCTATCCATTTACGGTGGATGTACCCTATTGAAAGATCTATGAAATTCCTAAAGGGTATGTGAAGAACGCGTACCGAAGCATCAATTGTTCGAAATATGTTACTAAGAGGCCATGGAATTTTGTCAAAAATTATTTGGCCAAAGTAAGACATATATTGGGCTTCCAGCATTAAATCAACCCATCTTTGAAAGGGGTAGACGTGGGCTTCGGTAAGAGTGTGGATCGATGAATTGTCACAAGTCCACTTATACATCTTGAATAATGTTGATGAAGTTCAAGCCAGCATATCACGCACAAAAAAAGAGGCTGTAAGGAAGAGAACCATCGAATGACGAACAAAGGTTGATTAGGGAGCATATGAGAACTTTTGCAAACTGGTTCAAACAAAGGTCGAGGATTTGAATGTGTTACGAGACAATGAAATGGTTAGCACGTGGTCACGAGTTTGATGTCATAAGTTGGAATTCGTATGTGATCAATGGTTATACATTTTACCACGAAGTCCCTAGATGATAGAATTGATCCAACGGTGGTGTTATGTTAGAGGTGAGAATCTATGCACTTCTCCGCTCGAAAGACAAGAGGCCTAAATTGGCAGTCATGCCATATTATGGGGTTATTGAAGAGATTTGGGAGGTGGACTATGTCAAAGTTAGATTTCCCATCTTCAAATGCAAGTGGGTTAATGTCAATAATGGTGTTCCGATCGATCGGCTAGGATTTACTTTAGTCGATGTCAATAGTAGAAGTTTTGGAGATGAACCTTTTATTATGGCAGATCATGCAAAACAAGTGTTCTATATCACCGATCAAGAAAATAAAATGTGGTCTGTAGCTCTCCAAGGAAAGAGGGTCATTGATATTGATGAGGAAAGTCATTCAAATTATGGTGATCTTCCTGAGAGTACTCCTTTTACAAGGGGTCTACCAGACATGAACGAAGAAGATGAAGCGGATAATGAACCCGGCATAAGAAATGATCATCAAGAAGGGATATGGGAGGATATCACTTTATAAAAGTGTCAATTCATAAGGTAATTAATATTCATATGCAGAATTCTTAGAAAACTTTAAGGTTTTAACTATTATTATATGCTGTCTATGTTCTTAATTAAACAATGTCATCATTGAATATGAATTTGTTCTTGTTTTGTTTTTGTGGCAGGATCCGTTTCAAAGGGGCATGTTATAAAAGAGGATGCATGTTACGTT
Organism: Acacia pycnantha; assembly: GCA_025563575.1. Lineage (NCBI taxonomy): Eukaryota > Viridiplantae > Streptophyta > Magnoliopsida > Fabales > Fabaceae > Acacia > Acacia pycnantha. The sequence goes on from JAMWYP010001007.1 coordinate 9,863, forward strand.
GTTGGGTGGGAATCAAATGAAGGCATTGTGAATAATATATTGGACTACATTTGTATGTTGAATTACGTGCTGCATGTATTGTAACTCATTGCCTTTGTAATTAGTTATATGTTAGCTTATTGTATAAATTACTTTAGTTGTTTTAGACTTAATTAAGAGGCCATATAACTCATGGTGGATAATATTTGTATTCTTTTTCCCAATTCAATTTATTCATGTTCATAGCTTGTAGCTTAAAGTATATCGATTTTTATGTGCTGTTTTGGATGGTGGATTTGTGTATATATATTGATCAGGAAGAACAGAACAGGGAAAAAATACGGGAAAATTTAGACCGCAAATAAAAAATACGCTCTTAAATGTTCAAATATTAAGACCGGATGTATATATAACACCGCTCTTAAAGGTGTTAAGTCGGTCTTAAAAGTTGGTCTTTTAAGACCGGTCCATTGAAAAAATTCGGTCTTGAAAGTCAGTCTTTTAAGACCGGGTAATTAGTCCTCCGGTCTTAGAGTCCTCTATCTTTAGGACCGGATTGATATTTGTCCGGTCTTAATATATGGATCTTTTAAGAGCGGTCGATATTTATTTAGTACGACTTTTAAGACCGAAGGTTTAAAATGTCCGGTCTTAAAGAAAATCTTTAAGACCGTGTAAAAGTCCGGTCTTAAAGGTCGACTTTTAATACCGCCTGGAACAAGACTGCTCGCGGGTCCGGTCCTAATGTACCTTTTTTGTCCGGTCTTAAAAGCCTTTTTTCCACTAGTGTCGGTTGAAACGGCGTTTCAACTCGGAGTCTTCATTCTTCTTCTTCTTCGCATCGAGCCATCAGCCATCGACCTTCTTTGCAGTTCTCGCTCCCTGTTTCAGGTCGACGGCGGCGATGGTGGTGACTGGTGAGGGCGGAGGCCGGCGGCGACTTAGAGGAATGTGGAGGAAGGAAGGAAGGATCGAAGGTCTCTCTCGCCTCTCACCTCGTGGCGCTCTGTGATATTGGGTCTGTCGTGTGTCTCATCCTCTAAGGAGTCGGGAATCAGGATGAAGAAGATGACCTAATTAATCCCTTGGTCAAAACGTGCGTTTTGACCAAGGGACTAAAATGCAAGAAGTTAAAGTTTTGATGAGGGACTAAACTGAAATATTTGAAACATTTTTGGGGCAT